>WOUI01000197.1:0-62431 GCA_012184565.1 Aspergillus floridensis
GGGGGGGGGGGGGAGGGGGGGGGGGGGGGGGGGGGGGGGGGGGGGGGGGGGGGGGGGGGGGGGGGGGGGGGCAAATGAACCCACACCAGGCTTCTTCTGCGTGCAACATACAAAGAACCACTATCAGGCAACTATCGTCGCAATTCTAGGCTCGAATTTGCATACCTGATCTCATATAGAATGGTGGTGAAACAGCCCAACTGTCACAATAGACCTCCGATCATCGGAGATTACTCTAGAATCCAGTTTAACTTGTGCAGCACGTGTGTGCAAGCAAGGGGCTCGAATGACATCATAAGTGCATATCCTCTCCACATTCTTGGAGAGCCGGGAATTGAGTTCTGGGAGACGATAGGGACTATTATAAGCAATTCAGCGATGAGCACCTTAACCACGATTGCAATGCAAGTTCGAGAGATGGGAGGTAACTATATCATGGGTATTAGTGTAATAGACGTGCCGGAATAGGTGATTGTACTGTACTTCTGGCTGCACATGGTAATTATGAATCCTCTTATGCAGTATAGTCCAAAAGACATGATGTGGGATACCAGCGAGTCAAGCACAGATGTCGAGAACCATTGCAGCAAACATCTTGGATAGTGGCAGTCGGTTGGTTCCCCACTCGGCTCCAAGGAAGAACTTGTTAGCATAGGCGCAACTCGGCCCAATCCCACCGAGAAGCCCGCTCCGGAATTACTAGTAATGTTAATTTGTTCTCCACGTTCCAACTTTCCCCCGCAAACCATTCCGAGCCGGAGAAATCCCAACATCTTCAGGCTGGCTGGCGCCAATTCACAAATCATGAGTGAGAGGATTTCGGAATTACGCTTCCGGTCGGGCAATGCCCCTCCGCGCTTCTTCAAGGCATGTCGCTGGTGCAGGAAACAGAAAATGCGTTGCGACGCCCGCAGTCAGGTTCCCTGTGCGCGCTGTCGCAGCGCGGGTCGCGACTGTATTCTCGATCCCATCGTGGATGGAAGGCGGCGCAGTCAGCGCCACGAGTCTCCCCGCCCCTCTCGGTAGGTGTGAATCGGAAATTGTATCCGATGGATGCACTATACTGGGCTGACTCCATGTGTAGACGGCAGATCGCAAGATCCCCGTGGAATGAACCGACCGGTTTCAACACACCCGCCACCCGCGAGCCAGAATATTCGCCTGGCCCGGTCGTACAGGAGAATCCGCTGGACAGCGCGCTCGATTCCCTGCCGGACTCTAGGGACCTCCGCTCACCTGGCGCCTCCGAGAAACACGGTCAAGACAGCAGCCAGCAGTTGAGTCCCAACGATATGATTGCCCCCGTTTCGGTCGTACACTCCATGTCGGTGAATCTGCTCGGGTCCAGCAGTGTAAGTCGCGCTCATAGTACAGAGCACATGTCGCTAAACGCGTCAGCAGATATTCATGGATAGTTCAAACAAGGCCGATCTGAGAAGTGATATCATCGCTCGAGGCATCATCAGCGAGGAGCAGGCACGGTCGATGTATGAACGGTAGGTAGAATAGCATTCACTCAGGCACTCCCGCGCAAGGACAATGTTGACTCCTCGGATCCAGGTTCTTCAACGGCAGTAAGAACTTCCTAGCGTTGTTCGATCCTATTCGGGACACCTTCGATTCGATCAGATCGCGCTCGCTCTTCTGCTTCTCGGTCATGATCTACATAGCCAGCCGGGCGGTTCTCGACCTCCGAAGCAACACCCACCTGCAGCGGGTACTACAGGATGAAGCACAGAGACTGGCCGAGGACAGTTTCTTCGAGCGACCGACCAAAGTCGAAACTGTCCAGGGGATGGTTCTGCTCGCGGCCTACTCGGAGAAAACCTGGTTCTCCACAGCGCTGATCCTACGCACTGCCCTTGACTCGGGGCTCGAAAAGTCGCTAGACACCCTGCTTTCACAACAAAATGTACCTCGGAGTGCGCTCTCCGCCACTTTGGAAGAGCGGAAGCTGGTGTGGCAGACTAGGACTTGGCTCATCAGTTTCACACTCGAACTGGATGTCGCGTCCGGCACAGGTCGGAAATCAAGAATTGACGCTGTTGATACTACAAAACTACGCAAATTCCTCGATTACCCGCTTTCGTTGCCTTGCGATATGCGCACAATCTGTATCATTGAAATCCACCAGCTTCGGAGTAAGTGCACGCTTGACTAGATATTTCGGTCCATCGCTGATCTCGATAGGTCAATTCCGGATGATTGTTGAAAACTCGAAGACCATTCACGAAATCGTTGGCATCGAATTACCGGCTGTCATGGCAAGATTACAGACATGGTGGAATACCTGGGATGAGATCCATAATAGTAAGACTCCATTTCCGTGCCAACATGCTCGAAGATGACTGAAGGTGTTTTGAAGATAATGGCTTTCATGCGGGCGCATTTCAACGCTGCAGTCTCAAGTTGATGCATAATTATGCTCGGATATTTGCATTTTGCGCATCCTTGGCACGGATCCAGAAGCTACAGTGTGGCAGTACCGAATCGGACTCAGAAACAGATGATCCGGATGTTTCCCACTTATGGCGCTCGCTTGCCTCAGCAACCATGGACCAACTAGGTTTGATCATATCAGAAACATCCTACAGATGTCAATTGACATGGACTCCTACATATCCAGCTTTGACAATCGCATTTGTCAGTGAGTAGTGTTCCCAACAGCCATAATCCCTGTTGTGCATGGTGACACCTAACATCTGACCCTCTACAGCAACGTTCGCATTACGAATCGCAAGATGGAGGCCAGACTTGATTGATCAAGACCTGCTCCTTGAACGGGCCCAACTCATATGTGACCTTCTGAAGCAACCGCCCTACCCGGATATCCACCGGACCGTGTCGATCTTTGTCAACTATGGTCGCGCGCTTGTCGCGAGTCAGCGCGGACAGGGCGACGAGCGCTTCCATGTCCATGAGGATAGTAGGCGTGTGAATGAGCAGCTGGTTTTGAACAAGGATCTAGACGGCAATAAAGTACCCATGTCGTCTGCATCGGCACCGTCAGAGCAGCCCAGCTATGGAGCCACGGAGACGATTCACCAAGGGGCCAAAGACACTGACCTGCTTTCGATACCCAATACTGACAGATCTGCCCCTCCCAGGCAGTTTCCACCCCGGCCACCAGGACCAATGGAAGCTCCCAACTGGAACTTATGTCACCCGATTGCAGATTCGTTCGGTTTGTTCGAGGAAGAGCAGAATGACATCTTCGACTTCCTCCCTGCGATGCCGTCTATGCCGCAGTAACCGACAATCTGAAACAGCAGACTATGGCTAGCAGCACGTTCTCAACGTGGGGGCAGGTGATGGTGATGTGTGGGCGATAAAATGTGTGGCCCGCATGAAGACAGGTAATCCCTGACACGTCCGTGGAAGCCACGCTTGTCGCGCGGTCGAATATCACATGCGATAATCTGTATGTCGACAGAAAGTCAAGAATGGTATACGAGTGACAAGACAATTTTGCGACAAAGTTGCGGTGGGCTCGCCAACCGGACATGGGTCACGTCCCAGCCAATGCTGTAGAACGGGCTTGGGACTCTCTGCATAAGTGCCCTGGTGTCCGGTGATCGTCCCTTGGAGTGGGTCATTAGCGTGCTGCATGGCGGGCTACTGAAAATTCTGGACTCATGAAGTTCTAGATTGTGTTGCCAACATCAAACTTGTGAACCGGCTCCAGGTCGGGGCCGTTGTGTGGGCATCCCGCTGCACCGGGGCCGGACCGGGCCCGGTCTGGCAATCGACAAGATCCGAGTAAATAAGGTCTCCCATTGGGCACTCAAGACATACTCCAAGCCTCGAGCTCCATCAAATGCCTCAATGCTTGCAGAGTTACGTTGTTATCGTGACTCACTGATACCTCATCTCCGTAGGGTCCCACTGGTGACAAACTTATATAACGTTCGTTGTCCGCAATGGCGAAAAAAATGACGGTATACACAAATATAATTCGGATTCTCGTGCATCGCATTTGTTTTTGGGATTGGCTGCTTTGATATCACGAGAGACCATGGCTTCGGATTCAGTAGTCGAGGGTTTGAAACCCAGACTTGCTGCTGCAGGTAGGAGCTCGAAGCGCACCCTTGCAGAGTTCACTTCTCATGCGACATACCAGATGAAAAGCATATCAGCCACAACGGTCGAATCTTATCCGGCTTTTCGGAAGACCCGAGTACAAAGCGTATAGAGGGATATCAATTGACCAGATTGATGGACGATCAAATTGTGGTAGATTTCGATCACGACTCGATAGCACATCCTACCAACTGGAGCCATGTATGTATTTTGGGTGCGGTGCCCGTAGTGTTTCCATGAGCTGACCGATTGCTTCAAACCAACAGGCCAAAAAGATATACACAGTCCTCGCCGCGTTGTTCCTTGTTCTGAATTCAGGAATATCGTCTTCCTTGCCTAGCAATGTGGTCCCGTACATCATGGAAGATTTTGGCGTCGACGGAGGCTCGCAAAAGGTGCTGCCAACGGGAGTTTTTCTGATCGGATATGTCGTCGGCCCCCTAGGATTTAGTCCGCTGAGTGAAACCATTGGAAGAAAGTCTGTCCTACTGGGAAGCTTTACAGTCTTTGTTCTAGCGACACTTGCCTGTGCTTTCGCTCCGAATTGGCCATCACTATTGATCTTCCGATTCATCTGTGGTGCGATGGGCGCTGCACCGCAGACCGTTGTCGGTGGCGTATATGCGGACATGTTCTCGAACCCTCGAAACCGTGGCCGTGTGATGACCTTCTATATGTCTGTACGTTGAGCAGGCACCCCCTTGCCGAATTCTATTGGACACAAAATAACCGATAGAAACAGGCTGCAAGCTTCGGGCCAATTGTGGGGCCAATCATGTCGGGGTGCAGCGCACAATATGGTTGGCGCTGGACCTTTCGCATCGACCTGATACTGGCTGGAAGCTGCTGGATTGGTGCGCTCTTTCTGCCGGGTATGTATTCAGTGATATAACTTGTGACAGACTTTGTGCATACTGACAGGCTGCCGAGCAGAGACTTTTGCGCGTGTCATTCTCCAGAAGAAAGTGAAGGAGCTGAACAGCACCTTCAAGACAGACAGCTACATCTCCCAGCTGGAATTGAAAAAGGTGGAAGTGAATTCAAGCCTTCTTGAGATCTTCACCAGACCCATCACTATGGTCATCTTCGAGCCTATTATCCTGTTCAGTGCTCTTTATATTTCATTTGCCTATGCTCTCATTTTCTTTTGCTTTGCCGCATATCCCATCATTTTTGAAGGTGAAGCACTCCGAAGTATCTTTTTCTTCCTTGATGAATGGCATAATGACGAGGCGATACAGGGACCTATGGCTTTAATGTGCAGCAGACTTCGCTCTGCTTTCTACCTAGTATGACTCTCGCAAGTCCTTGCCTATTTTTACGGTGCTAATGAGGAAAACAGTCGGCATTGGCGCGGCATCATCCGGGCTCATCTCTCTTTACTACGACATCTATTATGAAAAAGCCAAAGCCCAGGGCAAGAAGTGGACTATGATACCGGAGTACCAGCGCCTGCCGATCTGCCTGATCGGTGGCCCCTGTCTCACCATCAGTCTTTTCTGGCTTGCTTGGACGGCCGACCGCCACGTCTACTGGCTGGTCCCGGTGCTTTCCGGGTTGTTCTTCGGCGTCGGCTATCAGATCCTCTTCATCTCGCTCCTGACGTATGTCACCGACGCGTACAAGATCTACTCCGCGAGCGCGCTGTCTGCCTCGCTCATCACCAGAAGTATCCTCGGTGCAGTGTTCCCGCTGGCGGCCGACCCCATGTACTCTGCATTGGGTGTGGGGTGGGCGACGTCGATTCTGGGATTCGCGAGTCTGGCGTGTATCCCGATTCCGGTGATGTTCATCTACAAGGGGGAGTGGATTCGGAGGAAGAGCCCGTTCTGTCAGCGGTTGATGGAGGACGAGAGGAGGCGGAAGGAGGAGATGATGGCGACTAGACCTGCTACTCCTGTGGAAGTGGTTTAGCGGATGGAGGGACATGATGTTATGATATTATGAAGCTTAGATTGAGAGATGATTGATAGAGTAATGCTTAATGACGAGAGATAGAGTAACAAAATAGATTGTGGTTTCAGTGACCGGGGTTGCTTGCCACTGTAAAGCAGCGAAAAGATACCCTCGAGCTGTAATGACATTTAGGTAATTACTTGCCTTAGGATTGAGGCTGGCAGGAGAAGGAGGACTCGAAAAGGGCCTAGCGTGCATCCGGATCTCATTCTTCTCTCTTGATCAGCAGTTCGTTCGCATGCACTTCTGAATTCACTGTCATTCAATCTTTCAATTATTTTCAGCCTGTCTAAGATTACTTTTCCAATTCGCTTCTCCGTGGTGTTGCTCCAGTGACCTTCAGGTTTGAATCCCGCGTAGGGAAACTTGCTTGAATGCAGTTGACTATGCATACTACATGGACTCATACCTCTCTTTGCCTTGTAAACTCGATGCTCGAAATGGAGCTCGAGGCTGGGTTCCCAACATAATCCTTCATCACGCGCACTGCTCTTTAGGAAGCTTGTATGTTACCCTCCAGAAAAGCGGTAGATAATGAGCGTTGCACCTCCGTCGAAGCGGGAATAAAGCGCCAGCCATTATACTTAACTTTTCTGCATCCATATTCTCAGAATGATCTACCATCGTACGCTCCTTGGAGCACTGACTACTTTGGCAGTCGTCATCGAGCCGGCTGCATTAAACAATGGAGGGTACAATTCTGCTACCGATGTGAAGCTTCGCATTGGGAATGGCGGTGCTGGGCAGAGCGGACTCATCGAGGGTCAGTATCTGCTACAGAGTTGCCCATTGCAATTCCCTGATTGACTGACTCATCACTTTGTCACAGCCCTGGCGGATGCTTTCATCAAGTCGAGCGTGGAAAACGGTTCCGCACCATTTCAGAGTCGCCTGGTACAAGAATGACACAACCGAGTTCATCCATTACCTGAAGGACGACACTGTGGACATGGGAATTACCCGCAATCCCGTCGCCGAGTCGCTTGCCATCCGACAGGGCGTAGCCAAGGGCCCTGCCTGGTATGCCTGGCGCGACCACTTTCTGCTGGTTGACTCTCCACTCCAACCCAGCTCAACTAAACAAGACCGACGACATCGTGACCATGTTCTTCAGCCTCTACACCGCGGCCGAGAACGGCAGCGCCCCTGTTCGTACCAGGTTCCCTCACGGTATGACAAGTCCGCCACCAACATCAAGGAGTCCGAAATTTGGATTGGCATTGGACAGATACGTTGCTCCAGTCCCGCCGTGGTCGCACCGACACTCATCTCCCGGCTACTAGGTTCCTTGGGTGACGGCATACTCCACGTGGTACCATCAGTACAAGGCTTATCCCCTTCAGGCGCTGACCGCCGCTATCCTTCTGGAGGAGTACACCGTTACGGATCGCGGCACCCATCTCACAATCTCAGAGGATCTGCAGAGCCAGACGGCTATCTACAAGGCGGGGACCGACAGTTCCGGTGACCCTTTGCTCAACCCTGCCCACATCCTCGTTGGCAAGGGGGGCCACAAACAGGGTTGCCCAGGAAGTTATAAGCAGCGAAGGACAAGCTGTTATTACTGGCTTCAAGAACGGACAGCAGCTGTACACGGGTGCCCCGTCTAACAAGACTGCCCATTTTGAAGACCTTTGCCGATGAAGGGGCTGCTCAGAAGGGGGTTATACATGTTTAATCAATCAAGCTAGTAGTCGTAAGGATAGACGCTCAGACTGTTCTGGATTATTTGTTGCATCCAGCATGTTGAGCAATATTCAGCATGCTCCAATTGTGGTCGGTGATATTTGCTCCCCTGCTAAGTCAAGCAGGTACTAGGTATGACACTGCCGGCCTGAGTAACACATCCTCTCCTCCAGCCTCCCTCCGTCTCCTGTCCAAACCTCTTCTCGTCACCATCCTCTACTCATATCTATCCTTCTCGCAACACCCCCATCTGACCAATTCATCTCTCCTCGTTCTTCGCATCTTCCACATAGACCAACTGACCTTCTCACAACGCAATCATGATCCTCAAGACCCTTCTCGTCCTGTTCCTGGCTGGGCTCATTGCCGCCCAGGCGACCGTGACCGATATGTTCATTGGAATCATGGAACCGCAGACCGAAGGCCTCGTCGCGTCTGTCATGGGCGAAGTGAGTCCCTTTGTTTCCCGTGCGCACCTGTCCACCGATATGCTGACGCTCCTGTTATCCCAGAACGCGGACGAAACCACCTACCTCGTTACCTGCGTGACCCCCCAGCAAACGACCCCAGTGACATCAGGATGCAGCCTGGCCGCCGACGTGACCGTCATAGCCGAGCCATCCACCACCCAAGTCTTCAGCACCGCCACGAGGGACGATTTGTGAGTCTTGCCTGGCTGGCTGGCTACCTGTCCACCTATCTTCATAGACTCTGTCTAACCCGCCGACCAAAAGCATCGGCTACGAATCCATCATCTGCGCCTTCGACAACTCGCCCCTGGTAACCTGCACCCAAACCACCCACATCCAGGGGTCCCCGATGCACGCCTCCCACGAAACGTGGAGTGCGATCGACCAAGCCGCCGGCTACGCCCTCGTCACTCAGAACCTCACGCGCTTCCCGGTGACCATCACCGCTACCGCTGGTGGCGCCGTGACGCCGACGGCTACGGCTACGGCTACGACCGACGAGGTCTTCACGCTGTTCAGCTCGTCGGTTCCCACAGCCACCGTGACGGTTCCCCATGTGACGGAGCCTTCGGGCTCGAGTGCCAAGAACCATACTTCGGGGGGTGGAATGTCTACTAGGACTGCTGGTAGTACGGTTACGGGGTCGGCGAACGAGACGGGGCACGCCACGTCGACGAACGCGGTGACCTCGTCGAAGAGCCAGGGTGCCGGACCTTTGGTTACTGGGGAGGCAATGGTGGCGGCGGGCGTCGCGGCTGTGGCGCTTGCGGCTGCTGTTGTTCTGTGAGGGTTGTCAGGGGCTGTTGTGGGGGATGATGCTTCGTTCAGCGGTTGCGCTTGCAGACGGTTGTTTCTGTTAGTAAGACTAAGATGCAACTGAAGAATAATTTGAAGGCATGGATTCGCCGGTTGTTTTAAGTGATAGCAGTTTTCGGTAGTTGTTGATTACAATATGGGGCTGATGGTTACTACTTTAATCATGGCCGGAAATACTATTTGTCCGCGGTCAGGTGGCCAGCACTGGGCATTGCGGCAACTTAACGCCGATTCCCGATCGGGGTTCGGCTGCAACATGCAGTGAGTGGGCGGTCCACAGAGTGTGTATCGTCGGGATAGGACCGCAGCCCCCGGATCACCATATCACCATCGCGACCAAACGTCAATTACTGCCGCGGTTGCGCACAACAAAGGAACCTTCGCAGCAATGTTGCGGTTTTCTATAAATCTCCGACGCACTACTGAGTCTGGTGACGACCAAACGTGAGCACCATGTCCATGTCCTCTCCACCAATCCAGCCCGACTTCGCCGATCGAACCGACTTCGAGAATGCCACCCGAGGCTTCGTTGCCGGGCTCGAGCCATGCATCATCCGCAGCTCGGACGGGCGGATTGTCTACAACAATGAGGCGTATGTCTTCCTACGCGACTCCGTATGCCCGGGGACGGCCAATCCGAAGCTCTGGCGCCAGGGTCAACTGGCCTCCGGGCAGGGACTCTTCGAAGTGACGCAAGGGATCTACCAAGTTCGCGGGTTCGACCTGGCGAATATGACCATCGTCGAGGGCCACAAGGGCGTGATCGTCATCGATCCGCTGACCTCGGTGGAATGCGCCCACGCCGCGTTGACCTTATATCGGAGTCACCGCGGGGACCGACCGGTGACCGGCCTGATCTACTCACACTCGCACATCGACCACTTCGGCGGCGCTCGCGGGGTCATCACGTCGCCAGATGAGGCGAGGACGTTGCCTATCCTCGCGCCCGAGGGGTTCATGGAGGAAGCGACGAGCGAGAACATCTATGTGGGACCGGCGATGCGTCGCCGAGCGGCCTTCATGTACGGGACGCGACTGCCCAAGAGTCCCGAAGGACAGATTGGCTGCGGCATTGGGATGGCGGTTTCGACGGGAACGCCCTCGCTGATTCCGCCGAACCAGCACATCACCACCACCGGGGAGGAGAGGGTCGTCGATGGGGTACGCATCTGCTTCCAGCTCGTCCCGGAGACGGAGGCGCCGTCGGAGATGAACTTCTTCTTCCCGGAGCATCGGGCGCTGTACATCGCGGAGTGCGCCACGCATTCTTTACATAACATCATCACCCTGAGGGGGGCGCTGGTCCGGGATGCGAAAGCATGGGCGCGGTATCTGGACGAGTCGCTGGTCTTGTTCGGGGAGCAATCCGACGTGTTGTGCGCGGGTCATAACTGGCCGACCTGGGGTCGGAAGGAGATCCAGCAACTGATGGCGGAGCAACGAGATTTGTATGGATATCTTCATGACCAGACTGTCCGGATGATGAATACAGGTCTGACGGGGATCGAGATCGCCGAGACTCTGGCTCTCCCACCCGCGCTGCAGCGGGCCTGGCACGCACAAGGGTTTTACGGGTCCGTCAGCCACAATGTCAAAGGTATCTATCAGCGTTACATGGGGTGGTTCGACGGCAATCCGGCCCATCTCTGGGAGCATCCGCCCGTGGAAAATGCAAGACGTTATGTCGACTGCATGGGCGGAATCGAGGCGGTGGTTCAGAAAGCTGAGACGTACGCGCGGGAGGGAGATCTTCGTTTCGCCGCTACGCTCTTGGGACATGCGGTCGCGCTGGATCCGACACATGAACAGGCCCGATTGGCTTTGGCTTCCGTGTTCGAGCGCCTCGGTTACGGGGCGGAGAACTCGACGTGGAGGAATTTCTACCTCACCGGGGCGCTGGACCTCCGCCAGGGAGGAGGCGATTCCCCGCGCCACAGTCCGGGGCTGGCGGCTCGGGAGCTAAACCCGCATCAGTCGGTGGAGCAGTGGCTCAGTCTACTCTCCGTCCGACTCCATGGGCCTCGGGCTGCAACGGAGTCCTTTGTCATGGATTTTCACGTGAAAGACACGGGGAGCTGGTGGAGGTTGATCGTGAGCAACGGCGTGTTGACCAGCCGGGTCACTACCGAAGAAGCGAAATCGGAGACTGCCGGTCTTACAATGTTTGTCACAAAGCAGCAGCTCGGGGCAGTCCTTAGCGGCAAAGATCTTGGGGAGCTGAACTATGAAGGGGAGCGTCAATTGCTGTCGAGGTTCTTGGATTTGACAGCATAAGAAGGTCATGCACGTGGGACTATATGGCTAAGATTCAATGGAGATGCTCGGAGTATCTACAGAAAGCTCTTCCGGCGGTGTGGTGTACTCCGTACTTCGTAGGAAGTTCATGCAAACCCCGAATTTATGCCGCAAGGGCAAGACCAATACAATAGTGCTGGCCAATAGGCGAAGATCGAATTATCCCGTTTCTCGACAAGCCCTAAGACGAGATGCAGACGGCACGCAGACGGCATGCAAACGGCCGAGAAGAAAAAATAAGTAATAAAGATACGAGTCGAAAATTGAACGACTCGCTAAAAATTGTTGAGAAAGAAAAAACGTTGAAACTAAAAACTACCAAAAAAAAACCTTAAGGCAGAAAACGCGAGGCTAAACTCAAAAGGGATTGGGGGCATGCGAGGGCGGTGGAGGGGGGATGGCCTTCCATTGCAGGCTTGCATCCCTTACTCCTGGTCTATCTATAGCCGCAAATCTATATCCTATTCCAGGGGACAGCCTGGAGGGGGCCAATCGATTTCCCCCTTTTGCGTTGAGTTTTCCAGGGCTTATCGATTACCCCGGCTCGAACAAGGAAAATATCCTTGTTTGCTCGCAGAGTCGTTCAGGAATCTAAGTTTTCTCCAGATCCGATTCCCCTTCGAAACTGTTGGGAATCCGACCTCCACAGTGCACGGGCAAAATCCGTGGGCGGGCCTCGAATTAGACCGGCGGAGCAAACCACGACAGGCCGTTTCTGCGATTTCTCAAAGTCCCAGAACGTAATGCAGCCACTCAGGGGGCACCCAGATATTGACAGTTAGCGTGGATACAGAATCTGACACTGTTCCGTGGTTCCACCGGAGCTTTCTCATAGGTGTGGCGAGAGGCCTTCCAGAAGAAGCCAGGAACACGATGCGCCTAATTGGTCTCCTCAGTGGCCGCTGATCACAGACCCTATTCATTATGGCTTTCCTACAAAAATTCGGAAAGCTGCACACGGCTTTTCTTTCCCACAATTCAATTTCCTCTGTCTGAAATCTGGTGGGATTCATAGTCTGCAGAGATGACTTTGACCGAATTGCGCAAGAAGGAGCCTATTGTGACGGTGGTGGTATGTATGACCAAAGTGTATGCTTTCGGGGGGAAAAAAAACCATTAACACTGTTCACAGGAAGTCGAAGATGACACCGTCCCCAATCTGAAAGACCTCAAAGATGCTATTCCCAAGGACTGCTTCGACTCCTCGGCCGTCACCTCCCTCCTCTACGTTGCCCGTGACATCCTCTACTGCGCTATCCTGACCTACGCTGCCTTCCACATCTATCTCCTCCCTACATTGGAGCTGCGAATCATTGCCTGGGCTGTCTATGGCTTCTTCCAGGGCTGTGTTGGCACGGGACTGTGGATTTTGGCCCATGAGTGCGGTCATGGCGCTTTCTCCCGCCACCAGAAGCTGAATGACTTCGTCGGCTGGGCCCTTCATTCTTTCTTGATGGTGCCTTACTTCTCCTGGAAGATCACCCACGCTCGCCACCACCGCTACACCGGTCACATGGAGAAGGATACCGTCTTCGTGCCCTGGACCGACTCGCAGTTGGCCAAGAAGAAGAACGTGCGCATCGAGCAGTTGAAGCACTTGACTGAGGAGACCCCGATTGTCTCTTTCATCCAGCTCATCGGTCACCAGCTCATGGGCTGGCAGCTGTACCTCTTCCTCAACGTCACCGCTGGCCCGAAGAGTTTGCCCGAGAACCGTCCTCTGAAGGGCATCTCCAGCCACTTCAACCCCTTCGGCCCTATCTTCACTCGCGCTCAGTGGGTCAGCATTGCGCTGTCTGACCTGGGTCTGCTCATCATGGGATCTGTTCTGTACTATGCCTCTACCCAGATCGGAGGCTGGAACGTTGTTCTCCTATACGTGATCCCCTACCTCTGGGTTCACCACTGGCTGAGTGAGTACACCTTCTAATGTGTCCGATCAATCCAGCAAACTGACAGTACTAGTTGCCATCACGTACCTCCAGCACACCCACCCTGCCGTTCCTCACTACAGCGCCGAGACGTGGACCTACACCAAGGGCGCTCTGGCCACCATCGACCGCAGCATTGGTTTTATCGGTCGTCACTTCTTCCACGAGATCATTGATTATCACGTTGTTCACCACCTGTTCAGCCGCATTCCCTTCTACCACGCGGAGAGGGCTACCAAGGCCATCCAGCCCATGCTCGGCGCCAACTACCACGAGGAGAAGCAGGAGAGCTTCTTGTACTCCCTCATGACGACTTTCAGAAAGTGCATCTATGTGTCCGACAAAGGAAGTGGTAAGAGTGAGGCGCCTGGTGTCTTCCACTTTGTCCTCGCCGACGAGAGAAAATAGTCCAGAGTCGGATTTGTCTGTTCGATGATGCGCCGGAATGCTCATCGCGCGTCATGATTCTCCTAGATAAACATCTTAGATAGATAGACTGATAGACTATAGAATGGCATCTGGGAACATTTGCCAAATTTAGAACTCATACTCCACTCTAGCCTCGAGTGGCTTTCCACAACTACTCTCCGTATATCTTCTGCTAATTCCAATCTAATTTGCACTTCCGCCTTGCGGGGTAATAGCCAGGCTACAACAGGAACACTTCCTTGCCCGCCTATCTGACTGGGCCATGACCAAAGCTCATAGAGGTACCGGTGTCATTATGCTCTGAAAGCGAGCTTTACACTAATGCTCCCCGGTGGCCTACTGTCTGGAACTCCGGGCGGTCAGCTGCCAGGTCGAAACCACCACCTACTGGCAAAACTAGGCAGCCCCCTCCAACCCAGAGAAAACATCCATCAGTCTGAGCAAAGGCTCCCACCTGGTATCTTTTTGAATCTCAATCTTGCCCTCGGCAGTCATTACCTTGTACTCATCCGCGACGTGTGTGCCATAGGAGTAACCCGCCTCGTTGTTCACGAAAGCCGCCAGATCGCGGATCCAAGTATCCAACAACACTTTCTCCTCCGGGGTCGGGCCGTGCATTATCGAGTAGCTAACTCGGTCAACAAGACGTGACTACACGAGTGCGGGAAAGACTTACTTCCAGATCGGCCTGTCCATCGCATGGCTGACTCCGAACGACGCCGGGGCGACCTTCTCCGTGATGAACGACAGCCGGTAGGCAATCAGATAGCGCCAGACGTCATCAATGCCCACGCCATGGTCCAGCAGATTCTTGACCAGAAACCGTGACGGCGCCCGCACCTGGCCATCGGCGATGAGATTCCCAAATACCGCCTGCCACTCTTCCCTCTTCTCCGTCGGAGGCAGCTCATAATGCCGCAGCAACCTCTCCGTCGTGGCCGGCGCATAGTAATTCTCTACCTGCAGCCGAAACGACTCCCGATTGGGCTCGGGGCCGTTCGTCACCGCATAGAGGGTGTTCTCGTCGCGCACCTCGCCGATGAACAAGCGCAGACCCCGTCTCTTGAACTCGGCCGCGAACGAGCCGTCCCGGAAGTACTCGAAGATCCCCGGCTGGATGAAGACGCCGTCCGTGACCGCTCGGAAGGTGTGATGCTCGAGTTTCATGATGGCGTCGCACAGCGCCTCGGCCTCGATCCCGCGCAGGCGCGCCAGCTTCTCCTCGCCTGAGACCTCCTTCTCGATTCCAAAGTACGTGCACACCTCATCGAACTGCACCTGACAGTCCTCGGGAGTTTTGGGCTGCGTCGGGATGGCGTTGGAATACATGACCAACCGCCGGAACAGATCCCGCGACCGGCCATCGTCGATCACGTCGGGCCCCGCGCGGAAGTCAAACAACACCTGCGCCTGCACCGCGTACGCCCCCGCGCTCCGCCCGGACAATATGAGGTTCTCCGGATCGCCCCCGAAGTGTTCGATGTTCTCATGCACCCACTCGATCGCCAGCCGTTGGTCCCAGAGACCGTAGTTTCCGACCTCCCGGCCGCCGGATTCCTGGCGCAATGCGACTCCAGCCAGGAAGCCGAAGATGTTGAGACGGTACCCCACCGCGACGAAGACGCAGTTTAAACCTCCTGTGGAGATGAGCTCGGTCGGATCCATGCCGAATTCCTGGCTGGGGTCCCCGACCTGGAACCACCCGCCGTGGAACCAGATCATGACCGGGTACTTCTTGTTCGGAGTTGCGGAGTCGGGCACGGGCGTCCAGATGTTCAGGCGAAGGCAATCCTCGCTGTAGGTGTGGACGGGGACATGTTCGCTGACCGACTTGGAGTAGTTGGCTTGTGGACAGACGGGGCCGAAGGTCGTGGCGTCGAAGGTTGATGATTGTTGGGCTAATTGGGAGAGGGACAAGGGCTGGGGTTTGCGCCAGCGCAGAGGTCCCACGGGTGGTTGGGCGTAGGGGATACCGGTGAATCGCCGGGACTGCGTGCCATTTCGCAAGCCCTTGATTGTCAGTTCGGTGTTGGGGATGGGGAGATGGGTTTCGCTCGTGGTGTAGGAGATGTTGTTGCCCATGGTTGCAGCCGGCGACGATGAGTCTGAGTCTAGAACTTCGAGGGGACGACGTGGTACCGCAATGGAGAAGGCAATGCATTAATATCTCCCAGTCGACCCCTCGATTACTGCAAGGATGCTTTCATGTTGTGATGATATCCCTGCGGGCAGTAATGTTATTGGTTGGATTAGTCGAGCATGGCGCCGTGATCGGATCGGATCCCGGAACTCGATAAGATAAGAGTTCTGTGAGAACTGCACTGGTGCGTTGCAGTAAAGTGCATGGGATGCTCAGGATGAGACGCCAACAACGATGGCCCTCCTGTTTCACATCATCATTGCATGCATGTTTACGGATGTGAAACCACAGGCTGGCAACCATGTGTGCCACCACCACCAGTCTGCAAAGCTCAATTTAGCCGATCCAAGTGATGCGCACACGTGATGGGGCTCACATATTGGTGCCTGAGGCGATCACTCAGAGCCTTCTTCCCCCGACTCGGTGAAAAGGAAACGAATACGATTCACGTACAGTTACTCCTCCCGCCACGGTATGCATGCCTCGCCATGGACGAGTCAGGTTCAACACGAGTACGCTCTCGGCGATCGCACAATAAATCTCGCTTGGGATGTCAGAATTGCAAGCGAAGACGAGTGAAGGTGCGTTGTCTCTCCTGCTCTACGCTCTCGCCTCCTGGTGTGTCCACGAGACTCGGCCTGCAAGATGGGCTTTTCTGCGATGCACTTGTTCGCTTGCTTCATCCCTGAAAGGCTGCTGGTGCGCGCAAGGGCTAAGGACTCGCAGTGTGATGAGAACAAGCCCGCGTGCGGTCCCTGTGTGCGCCACTCCATCGATTGCGACTTCATCCTCCCGGCTGCCGCTCCGTCCGCCTCGAGCACCACAACGCGGCAGTATCGCTTTCGGCGATCGAGGTACCAACTTGAGACCCAGGCAGACTCATCTACAGCATCCAGATCCGGCTCGGAGGCTCGAGGGTCGGGGCCGGGGCCGGTGTCGACCGGAACCCAATGTGACCTCGCCGCCAGCCAGCCGCCCGGCGGGATCTCGTTCGCGGATCTCAAACTGTATCACCACTACATGACCACTACGCACAAGACGCTGACGGACGAGAAAGGGGACACGCATGGGGTCTGGTCCAACCACGTGCCACGCTGGGGGATCTCCTTCCCCTCCATCCTGCATCTCCTCCTCTCGCTGTCAGCGCTTCATCTGGCGGCCGAGAATCCCGACTCACGGGCCGAGTACCTCGCCCAGGCGGACGACCACTTCACCTTTGGGGTGCGGTCGGTCACCGCGGTGCTGGCGCTGCTGGACTCGGAGAACTGCCAGCTGATCTACATGTCGGCGGCGTTGATCTGCCTCGCCTACTTTGGCCGGGGACCACGCATGGGCGAATACCTTGTGTTTAGCCAGAGCGGCCAGTCCGAGTGGCTGGTGTTGCTCCGCGGGGTGCGATCCATTCTGACCACCAACCACGAACGCATCTTCACGGGGGTGCTGACCCCGGTCCCCGACGACAGTATCAAGGAGGTCAGTCCGGCACTGCAGACAGAACTGGACCGGCATCTGTCGCAGATCCAGGCCCTGCGGTCCTGGATCACGTCGCAGGTGAGTGATGCCGCCGTCTGCGAGGTCTATGCAGCCTCGATCGAGGATTTGATGTCCATTCTCCAAGAAGCATACGCGATCCGCAGCGCCGGCAAGGACGGAATCCATCTGATGCATCTGGCTATGGGGTGGATCTACCGGGCGCGAGAGGAGATGATTGCGTTGCTAGAGGCGAGGGATCCGTATGCGCTGGTGGTGTATGCACATTGGAGTATTATACTCCGGTACATGCAGTCGTGTTGGCTGATGAGGGGGTGGGATGAGCATGTTGTTGGGGGAGTGAGGGCGTTGTTGCCGGTGGAGTTGCAGGGATGGATCGAGTACCCGCTAGGTGTGGTTGCCGGTGGTGTTTCTTAGTGCTCTATATAGGTAATTTGTTTTGGGTTCTTCTTTTCTTCTTCTTGGGTCTCGTGGACCGTGTCTCTTGACCATCTCGTCATTCGAGTACGCCCCAATTCTATATCTTTCGCAGCACCTTGATCATTGTTGCTATAATTGTTTTGTCCGGCACCATACGGAGTAGAAACCCGATCCCGTCGGCTCTCGGGTCCAATGAGGTGAATGCATCTGCGCCTCCATCCCTTGTGTGGCGGCTATTCTCTGAGGGATTTTGTTATCAGATCCTCAATGATTATGCTGATTATGTGAAAAGCCGGTGAAGCTGACAAATTCTCAAGGGGTCGATCCGGACCTTGAGGGTAGGAAGGCGGAATCAGCAGTTTAGTGTGCGACGGACTCTCTCGGATGTTTCCTGAGTCCGAGGCCTCCGTCGGAGCTGCCACGGACATTCATCTCACATTCATCTCGCATTCATCTCTGCCTCAGGCAGCAGCCACCGGACTTCAAGTTTTTCCCCACGTCTAAGCAAGCCCGGTCGGTTGGGCACCATTGGACAATCTACAAATCACGATCTTGTGGTATGAGTATGGACCATCTATCGATTCCCTATGCGCCAATTTACCTCCCTTCGATTCTGTCTGCACTTCCATGTGGGGAGATCGGGTGTCTGGAAGGTTCTACCTGCGGGATCCTTCCTGCCTGATCGTGGAAGGGTTGTCAGTCAGCGATGACCAAGGAAAAACCCAGTTCCAGCATGGGATGATTCCGCGATTTGATAAGCATTGAATAAGGTGGGGCCGGGGGGGAGGGGGGGTTGAAGAACTGGTGCATAATCCGTGGAATCAGGGGGGGAAGTGGGAGGGGCGGCATTCCGGACAGGCACACAATTCTCGGCTGGAATTACGGCAGAAAACAAGAAGATGTGGTGGCGGTCGCCCGGTTGATCGCCTATATAGTTGTGGAGTCGTCGTCGCTGCTCCGTCCATTTTCTTCTCGACGCAATCATCAATCACTCACAGCACTCTTTGAAACCCTTCAATTGTTTTTCTTTTTCTTTTGTCCTTTTTCCACCCGAAAAACCGTCACAATGACCGCCGCTGAGTTCAAGAACCCCGCCACCACCGCCATCCTGGAGGCGGCCAAGGCCCGCCGCTCCATCTACACCCTCAAGGCCGAGAGCCCCATCGCCGACGAGGCCATCGAGCAGCTCGTCCAGCAGGCCGTCCTCCACACCCCCAGCTCCTTCAACACCCAGACCGGCCGGATTGTGCTCCTGCTGAAGGAGGAGCACCAGAAGCTGTGGGACATCGCCATCAGCGCTCTTGAGGGGCTGGTCGCCGCCGGCAAGGTCCCCAAGGAGACCTTTGAGAACCAGACTAAGCCCAAGCTGAACCTCTTCCGTAACGGCTACGGCACTGTATGTTGCCCACCTGTCGATCGCTGCATTGTTGCATACTAAACACCGTTTAGGTCCTCTTCTTCGTCGACTACGAGTCCCTGGCCCCCATCAAGGAGAAGTTCGCCATCTACGCCGACAACTTCAACCCCTGGGCTCTCGAGTCCAACGCCATGGCCCAGTACTTGAGTATGTTCCCCCTGTTTCTTTTGTCTTCAAGGGCCTCGCTAACAGCCATCCAGTCTGGACCGCCCTCGAGTCCGAGGGCTTCGGCGCCAACCTCCAGCACTACAGCCCCCTGATCGACGAGCAGGTCGCCAAGCAGTGGAACCTCCCCGCCTCCTGGAAGCTCGATGCCCAGCTGGTCTTCGGTACCCCGACCGCCCCGGCCGGCGAGAAGGCCTTCGCGCCGCTGGAGGACCGCTTCAAGGTCTTCGGCAAGTAAATGGGCAGCGCAGCAGCTTGGTGTGATGGGCTATCTTAGCGGGGCATTGCATTTTGGATAGAGTTGGATTGATACCTAGAATTGATTGCATTTACATCATTAGAGGTGTGTGTGTAGGTTGCAAGAAATGGCACCGGTAATGGATCACCACTGTAGATGTATATGTGATTTCTGGGCCAGCGGCGATGAGATTGAGGCCGTAAGACCCACTCCGCTCGCAGCAAGGCTGACTGGCTGTGATTAGCTTTGGCGGGTCAGGGTCCCTGAGCATGGCTGTCAGCTTTTAGTTATTCGTACCACGGGGGTTATACTCCTAGAGGACTAGAATTAGCGGCGGATTGCTTGTCTTCCATTCAGACTCGGGAATCGCTCGTGTGACGCAAGAATTGCAAGATGGGGTGATAGATGGTAAAACGTAGACTTCAATTTGGAACATAAAATGCGATAAGATCTAGTTCGATGAAGCTCTATCGCAAGCCACGTGCCTCCTTCTTGTTTCACCTCAATTGAAATCAAATGCCTAGTTCATACCTCTCAGCACTGGCAGCTTCAGTCTACGTGTCCACAGCACTAATTGACATTTGTAGAACGTAGAACAAGTAAATATACCCGTCTCCAGGAAACACTTTACTAGTATTAGTATGCAACCACTGAACCCTCATTAACGAACCTTAAACACTATACTCGCCTCACCAACTCACCCTCAAGCGCAAACACCAAGATCCATCATACAATCCCTCGCCTCACCCCTCCACATCCACCCCCCTCCCCACATCCCTCCACATAATCCCTCCACATTCTCCACATGCACAATGACATAATAATTATGCACAAGATATGCATAGCACCATCCACATCCTCCCATCCAAAGCCTCCTCCCCACGCCTTCCGACAGAGATCACCACTATAGTTACCATCCAGCTTCAAACCATACCCTACCGATCGAGCAGTCTCGGGATATACAGTCGAAGATAATGAGCCCACACCAACGCCCCCGAACCCTACCCGCTAATCACTTGTATGGTTTAAGATTCCCGATGCCGCGCCTACCACTGCATCCACCGTAGCCGTTCAGACGGATTGAGCAGGAAAGATGGAACCCTGGTCCGACAAGGGGATGTCTTATTTGTGTCGCCCGGATTTACGGCGTTGTGTGCTTGGTATTGTCGAGCCCTCTTCCTGGTGCGTGCACAGCGCCGCCGTGTAGAACGGGAAGAGACTGTAGTTGATGATAAGCATCTCGGCCCTATGTACAGTACCGCACACCATTCCGAGGAGCAGAACAGGAGCAGGAGCAGTAGCAGCAGTGCGGGATTGTCTTGAGTGTGTGGACGGGGTGTGGAGGGGGAAACGGATCCCGGCCTTGAGGAAGGGCTGGTTAGGGTATTTCAGGATGAGGGATTGAGGATTGGGCGGCGAGGGATGGGCTGGGTAGGTGCCCTAAGCTCGGTCACGGGGTACTTATCTGGGTGCTTGGGGGTGGGAGTGTTCTAGAGTTTTGTTTTGGGGTATGATTGGGGTTGAATATGGGTAGGTGCAGAGGTTGTTGGATGATATCCTTTGTGGTAGATGTGGATTTTGGATCGGGTTTTGATGGGGTTGGGGGCATATTGTATCTTTTTCTGCTTGTCGGGGGTGGAAGGAAGAGGACGGGAGGGAGGGGACACTCTCTTTTGGGCCACTTATTAGGATGACCTGAACACAACTTTGTTGAGTGATTGGAGAATCGGGTGTAGGGTTCACAGTCTGATTGACCACGATTAAGCATAAACGGGTGCCGATATGCGTAGGTGGATCTCTAATTTGGATTATGTTATGTCGCTGAGATATAATCTAGATGGCCTGGGAGAGTATTTTGCATGCAATCTGAATGCTTCATGTATCGGACGTAAGAGTGTTCTTCATCTGGAAGTTAGATATGTCCCCTTTATCTTACTACCTTACTATATCAACAAGTTCAATGAATTCATTTGCCCGGGCGGAAAACCCCTCGCACCCAGCGGGATCCCCCCCCCCCCCCGGGCCGCTGTCTGGGTTAGTGGGAGGAGACTTGATCCGCCAACTGGGCCCCGTGCGGCTGATTTCCCCTCCCCCTCTTTTCCCTTGGCCTGCTTTTGTCATGCTTTGCAAGCCACAGCAATTCGCAAACAATAATCTGACACGATGCTGACGCTGACGAGCTTATCGCCTGCAGAAAAGCGGGTCGCACACGAGTCGATGGCAATCTGACCGGCAACCAAACGAATCGATAGTCCCACCCTCCACGGAGGAGTATACCTGAAGAAGCAGGGGGTCGATCTCAGCTGAGCTCGTTCGTATCGCTTCGTTTGCCCACGGTTGGGTGGCCATTTTCGCCGATGCTGCAGGAGAGGCTGAAATGGCAACTCATGCCGACCCGGGCTGAAGTCTCGCCACTGCAGGGGGTCCCTTATTAAACAGCTGCGAGACTTTTCTCCCTCGGAACCTCAAGGTGACCAGCGAGGAAGATTGTTTGACCCCTAGAACCACTGCCACGATGAGGATTCTCTGCCTGCACGGATACGGCACCAACCCGGCCAGCATGAACCAGCAACTGGCCGGGTTGCGCCAACACGCGCCCCCGGACTGGGAGTTCGTCTTCCTGCGCGGACCGACCGAGTGTCATCCCGCTGTGGGCAGGTCTCTCCATCTGCCACTTTGATTCTCTAGACTAACTGTGGATGAATGCAGGCCTAGCGAAGAAATTCCCCGGCCCGTTCAACTGCTACGCCCGGAGCATGTCCCCCGACCAGACCCGGGACACGTACACGCTGCTCGACCACACGCTCCGCACGCAGGGCCCCTTCGACGGGGTCCTAGGCTTCAGCCACGGGGCCGCCGTGGCCCTGTCGTATCTGCTGGAGGGCTTCGCGGCGGTCGGCGCCGCCCCCGCGGAGTACCCCTTCCGCTTCGCCGTCTTCTTCTCGTGCATTTTCGCCTGCTCCGCCGACCGCACCTTTGTCGAGGAACTGTACCCCGGTCTGCGGCCGGAGGAGTGGAGCAAGGTCCGGTCGTGCGACTACGCGCAGCTGGACACGTTACCGGATCGGCTGCGCACGGTCACGACGGCCATCAGTCGGCTGCTGGACTGCGTGCATCCGATCACCCGCGAGCCGCGCGGCTTCTTCCTGGATAAGCCCGTCGAGGAGACGCCGCTGCTGCTGTATCCTCCCGTCGTGGCGGCGCGGGTCCAGATCCCGACGTTGCATGTCTGGGGCCGGAATGAGCCGAAGGGGCTGCGGGATGCGTCAACCTGGGCGTTTCAGTTGTGTGAGAGTGGGGTGACGAGGTCGCTGGTGCATTCCGCTGGACATGATGTGCCGAGGTCGGCGCCGGCGTTGGGGAGGATTGTGTCGATGATGCAGGAGATGGGGGGGGAGAGGGTCAGAGCTGTGCTGTAGATAGTATCGGGGCTGTGAAAGAGTGATATTACGATGGGCCTGGATCGATTTAATATCTGTCCCTTAAGTGTAGGGCTGGAATACTCCAGGCTGTAAGGTTACTAAGTATACCCTACCGGAAGGGATTGCCGATACCGTACCCCGTGACCAATCAGAAGCCGCATAGCTCAGCGGAAGCCATCCGAGCTCGGACGGCATCCGCCCGCGCGGGGACGATCCGACCATTTCACTCGCAGCATTCAAATAAGCATTGATTCAACTAACTGGCTTAACCCCAGATGAACACATACACCTACCGTGACTCTACTCAACAGACCTCCACCACAAACTAAACCACTCTCAAACACAACCACCCAAAATGACCGACCTGCACAAAATCCCCCACACCACCCTCTCCGCCTGCGTGCACCGCATCCTCACAGCCAACGGCGTCTCCGCCGCCGACGCCACCACCATCGCCGACTGCCTGATCGCCGCCGATCTGCGCGGGGTCGACACGCACGGCAGCAACCGGATCCCCAGCTACATGGCGCGGATCCGGCAGGGGGTGCTCGACCCTCGCGCCGTGCCCACCCTGACCCAAGCGACGGCCGTCGCGGCGCAGGTCGACGGCCACAACGCCTTCGGGTTCGTGGCCGCGCACCTGGCCATGACGCGGGCGATCGCCATGGCCCGGGAATTCGGGATCGGCCTCGTCTCCGTGAAACACAGCAACCACTTCGGCATGTCCGCGTGGCTGGTGCAGCAGGCCGTCGACGCCGGGATGATGAGTCTGGTCTTCACCAACTCCTCGCCCGCCCTGCCCGCCTGGGGCAGCTGCGAGAAACTCCTCGGCGTGTCGCCGATCGCGTGCGGCGCGCCGGCCGGCACCGCGCCGCCCTTCATCCTCGACATGGCCCCCAGCGTGGCGGCGCGCGGCAAGATCTACAAGGCGCTCCGCCGCGGGGAGACGATCCCGGAGGACTGGGCGCTGGATGCCGAGGGGCGCCGCACCACGGATCCGGCCAGCGCGTTGGAGGGGGTCATGCTGCCCATGGGCGGGCCCAAGGGCTCCGCCCTCGCCATCATGATGGATGTGTTCTCCGGGGTGTTCTCGGGGAGTGCGTTCGCCGGGGATGTGACGGGCCCGTATGATCCCACCCATGAGGCGGATGTGGGGCATTTCATCGTGGCCGTCAAGCCGGATTTGTTCATGGGGTTGGAGGAGTTTAAGGCGCGCATGGATCATCTGTATCAGCGCGTGGTTGGCGGGAAGAAGATGCAGGGCGTGGACAGGATTTATTATCCCGGTGAGATCGAGTTGGAGATGCGGCAGAGGAGGTTGACCGAGGGGATTCCATTTGCGAAGGCGGAGATTGAGGCGTTGAATCGCGAGGCGGAGCTGGTCGGGGTCGAGGGGTTGACGGTGGAGTAGGTGGTAGTGGGGATGGTTTGGGTTCGTTGTAGAGATGAATACGAGAAACGGAATGTATTCTTGGTTGTGTTTTCTAGATGTTTTTTTAGCTTGAGATTCAAGAGGAATCGAGATTCCGGTCTGCTCGCGATTTGAGGGTGTTTCAGCCTGTGACTTGTCTTCAACTCGTGACTACTCTGCTTTGTAATTCTTCGACACACTCTTCACGGGTTGATTCGTTGGTGCTGCTGCCATGCTCTCACGAATGCAATTTTGTCTATCTGATTGAATCTGTGCCTCCGCACAAGGCAAGGGTTGACCATACCATAGATCCAACCTCAGACCCCCAACCCCCCACATCCTCCATGAGCATATCGCGCGTCGAGATAGAATACGCATCCGTAATAGACTGATCTACTTCCCCAAGTCATACAAAGAAAGTGTTTGCAGGGGCTAAAGGGTGTGAAGATAGTCGAGGGAAAACTCCAAGCCCGAAAGAAATGCACGGGTTGGAGGCGTGCGAACTCAGCGTGGCATTGCGCCTGTAGGGTGAGTTCATTTGACTAACTCACATGTACACCTAAACAAGCGCCATATTGGCCTTCTTTCAGGGTCGATGATCACCAGTCAATCGGTGGCCGGTGGGAGCAGCAGGGATCGGACCGTCGGATCTGGCGGAGTTCGGTGAGGTTCCGGGTCCCTCTGGGATTGAAGCACCTATGAACCAGGAGTTTTATTGGAATAGTCAAGGGTTGACTAAAGAAGTTGACTTGTGAAGGCATCTGGATAGGATCACTCGAATGGTGTTATCCCAGTTGTTTTATATGTACGCGGGAGGTTTGGTGGATTCGGAGCCGAGGAGCAATAAATGGGCAAGGTGATCCAGAAAGTTGGCGCAAGCCCTAACTCTGGGCTGACATCGGGCGGGGCCCTCTTCCTTGGATCCAGGTGGACAGAATCAAAACGAGCAAAGTTTGTGCTTGCAGGTGAACCTTTGGTGCTTTCTTACCAAGCAACATCAGGTATTACACCCTCAACGATATACCCAGGCACTGTACACTTGCCCTTGGATTAAGACCCCAGACCCTTTAGACCAGTAGTACTTGACTGCTGTCTATTAGAAAAGCGAGAGCTCGGCTCATTGTGTGCTTGTGTGCTTGTGTGCTTTTACCGATTCCAGACGGCGTTCTGAGGGGCTCTTAAAATCGCCCAGAAAAAGTGGGTCTATGTTTTAATTGATTCTGGGCCGAAGTTGCTGCGTGAAGCTAGATGGGGGACTCCCTAAAGCTAGAGACCTGTGGTGAGACATACCACTCCAAGACGTCCGACAGGTATTTAGGCAGCGAATCTCCTTCAAAAGTCCGGCACCCCGAGCTGAATCCTACGGGTGCAAAAGCTTCCTCGACATAACACCGTCTTAGCCTATTTGTATTTCTCTTTATATACTTTATTTTCGATCCTTCCACTCACACCGGCGCATTATGATTTCCTGAAACTATGGATTCCAGCACCCTCGTCGCCCGCCTCGCTGTCACCGGAATCCTGATCTCCTGTCTCTGCTGGCTGTATGCAATCTCTCAGGGCGTCGAGCCCGACGTGAAACACCTTCTATGGTGTCACTTGAGCTTGGCCATTTACCCCGGCTTCGTCTACCGATGGCCAGCAGCGCATCGACGACCAGCGACTGCCTAGTGGCAAGCTCAATGGTGACGGTGAGAGAACATGGATACCCTATGTACTGCGGTTCCAATGGAAGGACGGTGATGGAACAACGTGGATAAATGGTGCATCTAATTATTTACGTGAGACTATCTGAGGCACGACCTGAGAGCCGACGCAGCGCGGTAGTGGACGGTTCAAGCCGGAGAACTTCCGTCGGATGGACATCGAAATACAGAGACTATAGACCGCAGCCAAGCAAACGAATCGCGAGGTGGCTGCGCTATATATTGATCTATGCCCCGGAGTTCGAACACTCCCGTACTCAACCCCAATCCCTCTAAAAGCTCCCCCAGTAGTGCAGATCATAATCCACACCGCCAGGCCTCCACAACGGCTTGGGAGTGTACACCGGAATCGGCGATGCAGCTGTTCAGGAGCATCGAATTAGCCATCGCTCCAATGCTACCACATTATCCCTCCAGCCAGAACGAACCGACTTGGAGGAGGGGGAAGGGGAACACTTACTCCCATAGCCTGTACTAGGCACCGCCCAGGTCGGCGACGCGGGGGCCGTCCACCCCGTCGGGGACGCCGTGATGGTGTACGTGCTCGTGTACGTGGTCGGGGTTTCCCCGGGCGCGAGGGACTTGATCCCATCGTTTGCGCCGTAGGAATCATCGCCTTGCCCGAAGACGTTGTTGATCTTGTTGAGCACGGTAGTGCCGGTCTCGGTCCAGACGGTGAAATCCTCGATCGTGACGTTCGTGGCGTAGGTGAGGTCGTTGGCGATCAGGTAGAGGGGCGGGCGGACGGTGCCTTGGGCGACGGAGCCTGTTCGCCGTTAGTATCCGGGATGCGTGCCTGCAATTGTGGAAGCTTGTGCAGTGGGAGGTAGCGACGGACCCGAAAAGTTCTTGAAGACCAGGTTGCTCAACGCCACCGCTCCCGTGTCCGGCTCGAAGGTGTTCTGCCAGTATTGGTTGACGCTCAACCCGTACAGACTGGCCTTGGACCGGAAGTTCTCGAAGGTGACGTTGGTGACGTACCCGGAGCCCCCGGGGTAGGTCTTGATGAAGGCGATGTTGTTGCCTTGGATGATGCTGATGTTTTTGGCGACCTTCACTTCGGTCAGTGGATGCTCATACTGAGACCTACTAACAAGGAGGGATGGGGGGGGGATTAACTGACGATATTGGAGATCTCGGCAGAGACGTTCAAGCTGCCAATGGAGATCCCCGACCCGGCTTGATTGCAGACTAGGTTCTCAACCAGGGCATGGTGGGAGGGACTCTTGACGGAAACGCATTCGTCGCGGTTGGTGACCTACCCAGTATTAACATTATCAGCAGGGCGAGCTATAGGAACGGGCTGGACAGCACAACAAACCTCATTGTCATGGATCCAGTAGTTAGTTCCGATAGCATCGATGCCGTCGTAACTGCCCAGGTTCGCCCCGCGGATCGTCAAGTGGTAGACCTCGACGTTCACACCAAAGTCCAGCACGAAGTGGAACTTAGGGCTGTCGACCAGGATCAAGTCGTGGACGGTGGCATTGATAGCCGAGACGACTCGCACGAGACGGGGGCGATCGGTGCTGCAGTTGTTCATCAGCACCCGGATCTGCACCAATGACTGAGACAGTGGACCTACTTGTTGAGATTCCGATAGATGTATCCCTGGCCCTGGAATGCTCCCAGTCCGTTGGACGAGTAGAATTCGAAATCGACAGCTGCCTCATTCATCAGCACATAACAAAGAAAACGCGAAGAAAAGCAACTGAGAGGGGGGAAGGAAAAAGACATACCATTCACAATAACAAGCACATCTAGCAAGAACTTCTGGTCACCCTCACCGTTGATGGTGGAATTGAGCACGTCCACGCCGGCATAGCCCTGGAGGATCAACGCACGTTCAATGGTCCAGTTGCCCCCGTAGGCGGCGGTGATCAGCCCATCCAGCTGGAACGCCCAGTTGGTCGCGTTGCTGAGCACGACCCCGCGCTCGATCAGATAATTCCCCTCGGGGACGATCAGTCGACTGCCCGGGTTGGGGAGCACGCACTCGGTGAAGGTGGTCTCGAGCGCGGCGGCGATGTCGGTGCTGTTGTCGGCGACGGCGCCGTAGTCGAGGATGCTGCACTCGTGGGTCTTGAGGGAGAGGTCGGTGGTGGGGCCGACGGGGCCGATCAGCTGGCCGGCTGCCAGGCCAGCGAGGACGAGGGAGGAGAGAAGAAGCATTGTGATGATGCTGGGGCTTGTCTGGAGATTGGATTCTAGGGGCTACGGACGCCTTTTTATACCTGAAGCGTGTCTTCAAGAACAGGGGCAGAGGAGCATGGCGAGGGACTGCAGAAGATTGACGTGATCATGGTTTAATTTAAGCAATCCTGCAGCTATATTACCAGTGATGGAATGGTTGGACTAGGGGAAATGGTGCCTGCAGGAGGGGTGATTTGCAGGTTCTAAGCGAATGAGCTTCACATGGACTATCTTGACCGAGAGATTTCTCGTTGGATATTAGAGTATGTGAACTGATGTCAATGAGGGAAAAGCAATTGTATTTTTGTATTCTACCGATCACACCACGGACTAGTCCTGTTTACACAGCCCCCGTATACTCTCAGTGTCCCCAATCACGCCTTCTTGTCCTTCTCCTCCGCAAGCGCCTCCTTCCTGGTCTTGGACTTGGGATCGAAATACGGCGTCTCAGCCTGCGGCGCAACCCGCAGCCCATGCCGAAGATGGGGGACTATCAGTTGCAGAACGTTAGCACTCTCGTCCACTCCCCCATCTATAAGACTCACCACGCGGTAGTGGCGATAGCAAAAGGACTCACAGTAATCGAAAATCCCGGTATGGAAAGTGGCGCGATTGTCCCAGATGGCCACCGCGTTCTTGGTCCACTTCCAGCGCACCTGGAACTCGTACCCCTCCGCCACGGTGCGATAGAGGTTATCCAGGATGCCGTCGCCGATGCGCTTCTCGAGGCCGACGATCTCCTTGGTGAAGTTCTCGTTGACGTACAGCGTCTTCCAGCCGGTCACCGGATGCGTGCGGACGACGGGGTGCTGGCATTGACACACGAATTAGCCATTGGACAGTACTTTTGTTACCTAGAGCCCCAGAGACTTGAAGACTCACATTTGTCTCGATCGGATCTCTCCGGAGACAGCCACTCGTCCGCAGGGCCTTCTCCGCCTGCTCCAGCCCGCTATGCTTGGCCTCGAGAGTCTCCAGGAAGGCGCGCAGCTTGGGCGATAGAGCTGTCATGAGCGCCAGTTAGCATCTCCCCAATCCCCCTGCCCCTCAACCCCCTCACTCATTCTCCACACCCTATCAAGATGGGAGGAACAACTCACATTCATACAAAGCATACCCACTCGCCCAAATCGTATCACCACCGGTCTCCTCCCCGCCCGGCCCCGCCCTGGGGAGCGTATCCATCTTCAACATCGTCAACCCCGGTGGCTGCAACTCGTAACTGACATCGGAATGCCAGATCTGATGACTCCGGCCGTTGACCGCCGTCTCATCCTTGTGGATCGGGTGCACCCACGGCAGGTCCGGGATGATGCCGGCCATCTGGTGGATATGCAGCTCCCCAAAATACGCCCCGAAGGCGATCTGCTCGTGCACGTCCATGTTCTGATCCCGGAAGAAGACGACCCCGCGCTCCGCGACGAGCCGTGCGAGGTCGTTCTTCTGGACATCCGTCAGCTGGGTGAGCTGCAGGCCGGTGAGTTCCGTCCCGATCTCCGGGGTCAGCTGGATGATCTCCGTCGCGGCGGAGAGGAGGTCCTGCTTGTTCGGGGAGGAGGAGAGGCCGCGGTCGGTGAACGGTTGGATGGTCAGGTTGGGGAGCTTGAAGGGGGTGTAGTTGGGGTATTGCAGGCCGGCGGCGCGCACCGAGTCCAGCGGGGAGACGCCGCGGGGGGTGCGGTATTCGGGGTGCGGCAGGTTGGGGGGTCGCGGTGGGAGGTCCAGGTCTGTCTGCTCGGAAGGTTGGATGGAACCCATTTTAATCGGTGATTTTGGGAGGTCCGAGATGAAAGAGAGGGGTAGACTGCCAAGTGCAAGCAAAAAAGAAATTTCAGATAGCTACGACTGGGCCGTTTGTCGCTGACGGCATCACTTAGGGCTTTATAGGTGGGAAAAGACGTGATCGAGGGGCAGTCGGTGGTCATCTTCTCGGGGTTCGGCATCGTGCAGTTAATCTAAAGGATAATATAGTGCTTATTGCCTAGGTCAAGTAATCCTCAATAATAGCCGAAATGCTAAGCAGGGGTCCAGGAAATGGGGTCCTGTTGGTGGATTTATCTCCGTCACGTCATTCGGCCTCGGTGTGAGGCTATACTTGCAATCTACTGGTACTGTACCTACTAGCTGATAACAAGGCAGTATATCACCCGTTGCCCTTCGGCTTACACCCGACTTGGCACGGCCCGTATATCGAAAAGCAAACCAAAGCGTGATGAGAAGCATCGAAGGTCCCTTCTATCAGGCCGAGGCGGAAGGGGAGAGTTCTTAAAATGCCTGCGTCAATGATGGTTGAACTGTCATCGTGCTGCCAAAGCCAATCCTCCTCCAATCTAAATTGGCCGGCATGAGTTTGATGGACATCACTTGGAGTGGCTTTGGATTCGGAGGATGAAGATGAAAGATGAAGAGATGAGAGAGAATAAAAACTGGAGGCCGCATCACTGACCTTCCCACCATATCGTAAACATTAAAATAATCTCGAGGCAGCAAAGCCGGGTCCTAAGCTGGTGACATGGGTAAAACACGTTGAGAGCAATGTCAATGACAGGCAATCGTCTAACCTCAGCCTCAGCCCTCTGGCCTGTACATCTCCTACACTATTCCAACCCTCCTTCCACCACTGAACAAAACCATTACGCACACCACACCACCCAAGAAAGTACCACCCACCACAGCCAAATCCCACACTCTTCCCCTAGCTATCGAAGAAAAAGTCCAATCGCTTGTTCCCCTCGTCCTTCGTATTCTCCAGGTAATCCGCCTTCTGCTCGTCCGTCATCGCCGCCCACTTGTCCTGCTTCCACTGGTTGCGCTTGGCGTAGTACACCTTCGCCAACACGTACACGACAATCGTCGCGACGTTGATCGCGATCAGCTGGCCATCGCCCCGGGGATAGTACGGCTTATCGTCGTCGCGGTAGATATTCGACGAGGCGATCCCGGACAGCTGAATGGTGATGTTGTACAAGGCGGCGCTGACGGCGCGGGTGCGCACGGCGTTGCTGAGGCGCGAGCACCAGCCGACATGCGCCGCGTGGGGTGAGGGCCAGCCCAGCAGCACGAAGGTGACGGCGTAGAGGCCCCAGTTGGACAGCACGCTGGCGCTGCGGTACAGCACGATGAGCAGCGGCAGCGACCAGAGCTGGGTCAGGATGCCCACGTAGCAGATCTGGTGCCAGCGCTCGGAGAGCTCCGTCACCAGCAAGAGATTGATCGCCGAGAAGACGGTGACCGGGATGCCGAGCAGCGTGGTGTGAAAGGTCGAGAAGCCGATCGCCTTGAGGGACAGACTGAGGTAGGACTTGGGCGGCGAGGTCGGGATCTCGAACAGGATCCCGATCACGTAGATCGGCCACAGGTCGTAGTCCTTCAGACTCTTCCACAGCATCCCCAGCGTCAGGGCCTCGCGGTTGTGCATGTCCCCCTTGGACGGGTCGTCGCGCAGCACCCGGTTCACGATGATCTTCTCCTCGCGCTCCGTGAAGTAGCCGCGCGGGTTCCACCAGGTTTTGGTCTGTGTGGGGCCTGGGACGAGGAATAGGAAGCTCAGGAAGCCGATCACGATACTGATGAGGGCCTCGATCAGGAACAGCCAGCGCCAGCCCTCGCGGCCGTCGACGCCGCGCATGTGCAGGACGCCGTAGGCGATGAACGAGGCGATCACGCCGGAGATGGAGTCGACGAACCAGAAGAAAGCCAGGCGGATGGGCATCTCCCGCTTCGTGTAGAAGTACGACAGGTAGAGGATGGCGTCCGGGATGAATCCGCCCATGAACAGGCCGATGAAGAAGCGGCAGGCGAAGAAGCCCGCCCGGTTGTGCATGAAGAACTGTCCGCCCGAGGCCAAACTCCAGAGGATGATCTGCACGGGGATCCAGCGGTCGGGGCCCAGTCGCTTGCCGATCATCTGGGACGGAATCTCCGCGATCAGGAAGCCGATGCGATACATGTTCTGGGCGTTGTTGTAGTCGTTGGTGTTGATGCCGAGGTCGGGGAGGAGGTTGTCCGCCGAGGCATTGCTCAGGTTCCCGCGATCCAGGTTCAGTCCAAAGAACATGACGAAGATCCAAAGGAGGATGGTGAGGTCGGTCTTGCGCCGGACGGCTCGCTCCTCGCGATAGGTCCATCGCTCCGACGGGTCGAATCGATGCAGGTTTTCGTAGTCCGCATGGGGTTGGTAGAAACGGGCCAGGTTCGGGTCGTCGAAGACGCTCCGCGTGGTCGCGATGGCATCCAGATCGATCGTCTTCTTCTTGCGGGCCGAGAAAAAGGCGAAGAGCGATCGGGATTGAGGCTCATCCTCGGGTTCGGCCAGCGACGATGACTTGTCTTTGGTGTCCCCGGCCGGGCTATCGATGCTGGTGGCCTGAACATCCTCCAAAGGATGTTTGCCATCGAGTGCCGATGTCTGATGGGAGATCGACATTCTTGCTTAGCGATGCTGTGATGGCCAGCTAGCTCTCTCTAAACCAAGGAGACGCACCTGGAATTCGACTTATCGTGGCGACGGTGCGCTTCATATACTCCCCTTTGGCAGGTGGAAGGGTGGCAGTATGCGCACTGAAGGTGCAAACGAGCGTATGCATGCGTGCTTCAAGGAAGCGATGGTGCAAGAGCGTGGTGTCCAGCTCTTGTACAAGTCCACACTAGTGGCATTGAAGTAGATGGCGAATTGTAGGACCGTCTCATCTGTTTAGATATGATAGCAATCTAGCAGGCCAATCATCTCTTGGGGTAATTAACCGCGACTCGATTAATATTCGGAGGTCAAGCTCACGGCTGTTCGCCTCGGAAATGTGCTTGGGCCACGCCATGACTTGCCCAGAATGCTAAGGCGAAGAGGACAACGCCAACTCGCTAACAAGAGACCAAAAAGCCGCTCGGATGACAGACTAGATGGTCAAAAGTGATAAAAGTAAACGTTAGCCGGAGGGATGGCAGGGGGCAGGAGGAGGAGGAGGAGGAGGAGGAAGAGGAGTGCGGGATGTTGCCATGTCAGGGTAGGCTTGCACCATTTGCTGCCGGATTGTGTTATCGCCTTTCCACCTCCATTCGAAGAACATCAGCCAGACACCACCATACAGGCTCAGATGATAGTTCATCACCGTCTCACCGGCGTTCATCTATTTTCCTGTCTCTGATTCACGGAATATTATGATCCATCCAGGGCAGCGAACTGTATTGAGGCTCCATAGTATGGGCAAGGATGGTGTGAGAAGTCCAGCACCCTTGTAGCTTTCACAGGATCGATCACGCCTTCCCTGCAGGATGCTGCGGGGCAAGTAGTCTTCTAGATCAATAATGAGATTCTTGCGGTGAGTAAAGTGAGTCATAAACAAGTAGACTGATGGCTTGAATTAGAAAGATAGTCCCCGTAGGAGGAAATGAGGATACTCACGGCCATGTGTCTGAATCTGGAGCCATTCACATGCTCGTAAAACACATGTTACCACCAACAGATATGAAGATATTGGTTATTGGAAGTATGGTGAGCATACATGGTGCTATTTGTGCATTTGCTCGAAGGATAAAAGAGGTAGTGGTCAAGCAATATTTACCCACCCAATCGATCACATGACTATCGGCATGTATATAGAGCCAGGACGTAGGGCTGACAACCGTCTCAAGACAGCTCCGATTCGATTCCGGATTGGATCAGTGCATTCAGGGATTTATTCCTAGGCTGGATCTGTCAGCTACTGTCGAACATCGGCACTAAGATCCTACTCCTACATACTGGATAATAGCCCATGCATGTCAAGGAGCACCCGTCCTACATGAAATCCACTCGGGTGAAACCAATAGAATCCAGGTTTGTTGGACCTTCCACGTGGCAGAGGGCCCGACAATGTTTCAACCCCTAGTACGGTTCTTCGAGATCCCCTGGCATGGACAAATAACCTTGGAGTACCGGGTCAGACCCAGGTCACAAGTGTCGTTCTTGAAAGCAAGCAGAGGCAGGCTACACCAGTTTAAGAAGAAAGAAAAAAGTGACATCGCTCTATATTCGTGTTGAGTTCAGACCGGACTAACTCGTCTTTGAGTACCGAGGCTTGAGATGATGTTAACGCAGCCAGCGCATTGCCTATCCCAGCCGCATAGTACCGTGTACCATGATATCAGCACATTAAATCAACTGCCCGTCAACAAAGTCCACCACCTGCACCCGCTCCAGATACTGCAAGACATCCTTCACCAGAGCAATGTGCACCGGGTCCGTCTTGGCGAAGTAATCACGATCGCTGGCGTTCTCGAACACGGAGACGAACGCATGGCTGATGCCATTCTGCCAGCAAAAGGTCAGCTGCTACAGGTCACCACACCAAAGACACCACTGGACAGCTTACCTGCAGCCCTTCGATGGAGACATCCACACCGCCCTTCATGCCGACGATGTACGGCTTGCCGGTTTCGGGATGAATGCAGGAGTCTTTAAGACCCTTGATCCGACGAGCGACCTGGAAGCAATTGTCAGCCAGCATTCCCGCTTTGCCGCCAGCTCCCACAACGCACATTCTCTTTGATATCCGCAGCGACATCGGGCTTGAACTGAAGCAAAACAATGTGGGAGATCTGCATGATGCCTAATGTTCCTTTGCAAAGCAAGCTTTCTTTACTCGACAACCGACTGGAAGAGACGAGATTGTGTTTTATACGACATCCTTCACAGTGCTGCTTAGAAATCCGCTCCGCAACCTACATCATGATCCAACTCACCAGACCCATTCGACCCAGCAAGTTGGAAGATTCTAGCGGGATCGGCAGGAGAGTTTGAGAGTTTTGAGGCAACCCGGGGAAAGCCGGGTCATCCTAAAACGGATTAGTTTCCACCAGGGCACAGATTCTGCAGCGGAATCTAGTCCCAAAGCGGTTAGGTTCCCGCAGTTTGTTCTTGCTTGGCAGGGTCTGTCCAGTTGGTGAGGTACAGTTAAGGTAGTTGCCAACTAGTACTAGGTAGGATATACTCGATGGTAGCGGCATATCTCTCTCTCTACCTCCTTGGTAAGCGTGGGCTGATTTCTAATCCAGGTGTCGCCCCAATTGCCTCGAAAAGCTATAAGAACACCGGAAAGATCCAAGCAAGTTCTCATCATCATCACCATCACCATCACCATCACCATCACCATCAAACAGTTTCACCCACCACAACTTTTCCCAACCAATTGTTCACATATCAACATATCAGCCTTTCACAATGTCTCCTCGTCTAGCATGGATCGGCCTCGGCAACATGGGTCGTGTACGTCACCACTCATGTAAGCCCGTATAGCCTCAAAACTAACACAACGCAGGGAATGGCCTCCAACCTCGCCGCTAAGGGCCCCCAAACCACCCCCCTGATCATCTACAACCGCACCGCCGCGCGGGCCGAAGCTTTCGTCAAGGCCACCCCCAACACCACCGTCTCCACCTCCCTTGCCGACACCGTCACCAAGGCGGACATCATCTTCACCTGCGTCAGTGACGACGCCGCCATCACCTCCCTGGTCACCTCCGCTCTGGCCACCGACGTCAAGAACAAGCTCTTCGTCGACTGCTCCACTGTGCACCCGGACACGACCACCACCGTGCACCAGCAGCTCACCGCCGCGGGCGCCCGCTTCGTCGCGAGCCCCGTCTTCGGCGCGCCCGCCATGGCCGCCGCTGGCCAGGTCATCTGCGTGCTGGCCGGAGAAGCCGCGGACGTGGAGGCCGTCAAGCCCTACACGACGGGGGTGATCGCCAAGTCGTTCCTGGACTTCTCGGGCAGCGCGCCCGCCAGGGCCTCGCAGCTGAAGGTGCTGGGCAACACCTTCGTCATCGGCATGGTCGAGTCGATCGCCGAGGGGTTGGTCGTCGCCGAGAAGACCGGCCTGGGCACCGACGCGCTCATGCAGTTCTTCGAGAACGTGTTCCCCGGCCCCTACGTCGCATACGCCAACCGCATGCGCACGGGCGACTACTACAAGCGCGAGGAGCCGCTGTTCGGCATCGATTTGGTCCGCAAGGACGCCAGACACGCCTTGGATATGGCCCGTACCGCGGGCGCCACGATGCGCGGTGTCGAGTTGGCCGACAAGTACATGGAGAAGGTGCAGGAGAAGCAGGGAGAGAAGGGCGATCTGGCCGGCATCTATGGTGCCGTCAGACAGGAGGGCGGCCTGGAGTTTGAGAACTAAGTTCTCGGTCGTGCTTGGATGATTCCTGTTTGGACTGCTACGTTATGTGTCTAGCCTATAATTTGATATTTTTGAATTTCCTGGAAGTTTGGTTTTCCTTTTCTTATCGAAGAACAGGCTAGGGGCTTGACTCGTGGTTTGCCACCCTCGTATCGCCGCCCACTTGGTGCTCCTGCCGCGAAGCATTCCACGAGCTCAAGCGGAGGTCTTGGACTTTCACACAGCGGTAGGGGAAATAGGGAAAGTCCTAAACTGCCCACCCCGTGGCAGCCATCGTGTATTGCTACCGCCGACGTGATCGCTTGGTTTCCTGTTGTTGATTCTGCCGGCTGGGGAGCTCTTGACAAAGCCGTGCTTGAACCAATCTCGACATATTCTGCAACTACTATGTAGAAACCGGACTATTCATTGAAGTATAGTATTTGTATTCAAAGAGTACGACTACATGGGTTAAAGAGAGTGATGTAAGAGTAAAGAAGGAAGTTATACATACCAAGCGAGTGAAGGCGGCGGGATGACAACCCTATGTCTGTATATGCCGAGTTTGGATTGATCTGACCCTGTGGCCCGATGGACTTGAATGATCAAGGTTGTATGCTGATTTTAATTATGTCTTGTGGTTCCAGCCGACAGTGGTGTTACATATGATGGCTAAAGGTAGTTTCAGAAGACTCCAAACCGCGCAGGGCGTATAAAAACCATGAAAGTTCAATGGAGACTTCACTGACTCGCTTCTGCTAGATCTCAGGCAGGTGCCGGATCAGTCTCAGATCTCAGTTATATCATGTGCACATCATGAATTGCTTGCTCGCCATTGAAGATAGATGGCAGTGAAGGACCAGGGCTGTGAAGCAGCATTCACTAGACCAACCACTCTTCCAGTAGCCTTTGAATGAGGCATGCTTTTGTCCCGCGGTATCTCCTAAACAAAGACACCAACCTCAGCCCAGGATGCCATCTACCTAATGAGCCAGAACATGAGAGACAACATAAGGAAAGAAAGACAGGCCCCCTCCACGCCCGGGAAGCAGTCCAACTGGCGTATCAGTATGCATAGCTCAACCCAGGCGTCAGCATGGTGAGTAAGATCTTTGGGCAGAAGACTCGGGTGGCCCGGCCCTATAGTTGTATCAGTGAAGACTCCACCATCAAGTTAATTGGTTTTATCCAAAATCACTTTCGTGAACGAGCAGGATACCTCTCGTCAGTAGGGTCTACATAAATGGTCTATAGCATTTTGATCATGGAGTGGTCTTGAGAACATAAGAGAGCACACTAGGACTACAGATATGGCGAAGTTTCTGCAAGTTCAGTGCTGAAGGAAGGGACTAACCCGCCAGTCACGACTTTGAAAATTCTCAAGGAGCACGTCCTACAGTTGCCTGAAATAAATACAAATGTCGAGACCGAATGCTTCTGGGAATGACCACATCGCGTGACAAATAAGCTTTGGAACTGCACCCATCCTATGTTCCAAGCCCCAAGCCACGCCCGCAGATCGGGTCAGATCATCCGCTTATCACTGGGCGCCTTAGCCCGCCTAAATGCCCGAACTTCCAGGGTTGATCCAACCAGCTGGTCAGGTCGACTGCATTGGCATATACGATCCGTGCTATTTTTGGGACTATGCCATGCAGGTCTTAAACTCAACACCAGGACTGTCACCATTCGTCGTGAGATTACTTACTATTGTACCACGTCCAGTTCCTGATATCTTAATGGGAACTAAATATAGCGTCTACATCTGAGACCTTTTCACTATTTATGGTAGAGGAACCTCGGTGATGGTCGAGAAGATGATATATAAACATGATCCTGCTCGGGTCATACCCTTTCTTCTGACCCAACCACTCAGTAAACCCGCAACAGAAGCCGCCGTAAAACATCTCACTCTACGCGCATCCTCGAAAGCATTTCTTACAGAGTCCTCCTCAACCACCAAAATGAGAAACGCTTTGCTCTCCGCCCTCTCCCTCCTCACCCTCAGCGCCGCAGCCTTCAATGTCTCCGTCACCTTTCACGGCGCAACCGAGGACGAGTCTTACTCCCTCCTCTTTCCCACAGACACCACCGCCGTGCAGATTGGTACGTTGCTTCACCTTTCCCTTGCGGAAACCTGTCTATTCCCCATTTTTCTTTTCTCTTTTTACGGCGAAGTGCCTTTCTCTCTCCTTATTTTCTTGGGAACACACGATCACTGATACTATTTGACACGTGCAGATAACCCCATGATCGTGTATAGCATCTCCTCCCCGGGCGGCGGCTTCTGCACCTTTGTGGGAGTGGAGGGCGAGGATGTGGTGATCTTTGCCGAGGATGAGGAGACTTTAACGACTCCGCAGGCGATGAAGTGGGGTAGTTGTGATAGCAACTGAGAGCTGGCTGAACGGAGTCAGGACCGCCTGGCTGAGTTCTTTATCAGGAAGCAGATGCAGGAATGGGTTGATGGTCATAAGCTCTCTTTATTGTACAAAGACGTGGAGCGGGATGAGAATTTCACACTCCTTTGATACAATCACTTTATAGTAGCAAGGAGACAAAGCGTTTTGTTGCCTGAAGAGAATTTCCAGTATCATTTTTTGCCTGCAGTCCTTCAACATAACCAATAAAATCCTTGAAAAGGATTTGATGGTTTATTCCCTCAAAGCCTGCAGACCGATGGCTCCGACCCGAAACCTTTCTCGCTTATATATAGCCCCTGTGCTGCTTCTCTATCACTACCGTGAGTTTCACTGTTCATCCTGCATACGACAGACCCAAACCGCCTCATCCCTCACAAGAGAACCAGACCAAACACCTGTTGACTATAGCACAATGGATGCACAAGCACCTGCCGCAGGCGCAGCCCCATTGGAGACCTGGCAGACCGAGTTTGAGGGCCACACAATCACAGTCCACACGACCGCGGTCTACACGGACAGCCGTGGAAACAACCCGGGGAATCCCGTCACCTCGACCGACAACACGCCTGTGACCGCAGACCTGAACATGAGCGTGAACGGGAACGTGATCAAAGGCCCCGCGGTCCTCGCCTTCAATCTCCCCGCCGATCTGGCCGACGACCCGTGGAACTTTGCGGCTCGCTTCCTAAAGCACGAGTGGCGCGCCCAGCGGGAGAACCACGACAACACGTACCCATTGGAGATGCCCTTCGGGGGCATCGCGACGTGTCCCAAGCTGCAATGCGCGTGCTTCTTCTACGAGGCCTCGCTGGCCCACCAGGGGCCCCCTCTGCTCTGGGCGTACTGGACCGGCCAGACCGTGTTCCCGGCCCCGCCACGAGAAGATCGCCTCTACTTCGCTCGGAAAGCCTTGGCTTTCAAGAAAGATCTCCTCTTCATGCAGGGGGGATCTCGGGCCGGTGCGGTGGCACCGGGGAAAGCCGGCCACTTCGCCTTCCGGCTCCTCGACATGCTGGAGAGGCTGGCAGACCATCTTGAGTCAGTGGTTCCTAAAGAGCCCTGACTTGCGTTGTAGCAGGCTCAGCCCAGTAGTTCTTATCTTTCCCGTTTTCATCCTTGTTGGTATAAACCGGGAGGAATTATCTTCATTCAACCAACAAGTTAAATCAAAATCGAACAATACAGAATCATACGATATTAAATCGATCTTTCCTTCTTGTTTCTACGTTTCGCAAACAGGATTCCCTGATAACCATCAAGTTCTTCAAGTAATCTTGCAATTATCATACAGTATCCTCCCTCTACATAGCGGCTTCTATGCTTTGGGGAGAGGTAGAGGGCAAGAATATATTAATCTTTACAGGAAATGAAAACGGGTCAACAACTCCGCCGATTTAAGCAGGGCAGTCGTGATGACACCCAGAATTGGACCATCGGTCGAGTTCTGCTATTGTTCTACTAGCCGGCAGCGTCAGTGGAGAGGAAAGGAAATGTGGATAGGAAGCTGAGTTGATTCTAGTGGTGGGTATATTGAGGGGATACTAGATTTGTTTTTGGTCCTGAGGAAGGTTGATATTCACATTCTGCATCGATACTACTTCATTCAGCTAGTCAGAAACACAATGTATCGAGTTGCTGTCGCTTAAGGAAGAAATGGACGCTCAAGAATCTCCGTCCTATCAAGAGGAAAGCACAACGGATGGATAATCGGACATACAGTGAAAAATGCCCAATATATCCTTTCAAGTTCCCAGAGGGATTACCAGAGCTAGTACCGCTAGACTGGGATCTCTTCCTTGGCAACAGATAGAGGCGTAAATTAATTGCCATCAGCTCCTCATTATACATTAAGCGGGTATCGTCGATCCACAGTCCTCTGATCCATACACTTGACAGTAGCACCAAGATAAAGCACTTTGTTGTCTGGTATACTAAAATCTTTATATCTTTGACAGTCTTTTTTTCTATCACCTCTTATCATGAAATCATCCTGCTATCATTCCTTGTCTGTATGCCCTCAATAAAGTCAGTTCTTTATCTTATTTACGCAATCGAAGATCTGACCCCCTAAAGCTGGCAAAGAGGGTGGCTTCTGCTGCCTTATAAATACCTCGTTTCCCTCCCCTTCTGCACTAACTACTTTTTGGGATCATCCTTCACACTGCAACTCCAAGCATCGATCCTGACCCGGAAAAGACAAGCCAAAAGCTTTGACCGACACACACCCACACCCACACAAAATGGATCTAGCAGCACTCGCCGCCGGCGTCAAAATCGCGACGTGGCAGACGGAATTTGAAGGCCACACAATTACCATCCACACGAGCAAGGACACTCTGACGGCCGCCCGAAGTCTCCAGACCCGCGAGGCCGCCGCCGCGGGGATCCGACACAAGCTGCCCCCAATTCTCAGCTTCAACGTCCCCGCCGATCTGGCCGACGGCGATCCATGGGGCTTCGCGGCGCGCTTCCTCCAGCACGAGTGGCGCACCCAGCGACAGAACCACACATACCCGCCGGATCTGATCCTCGCGGGCGTGGCGACGTTCGACCCGCTGCAACAGGCGCGGTTCTTCCACGAAGCGTCGCCAAACCCTCAGGACCCGCCAGTGCTCTGGACCGGGAAGCTTGGCCAGACGGAGTTCCCGGCGGCTGCCTCGCCGACGGATGTCGCGTTTGTGCAGATCACCCTGGATTTCATGGTGGATCTGCTCTTCAAGAATCGCTAGGAGGCGATGACCAACCATACCTTGACGTGATGGCAATCCTGAAAGATCCCAACCCAATTCCATCATGAGGTGAGAAGGACGCTGGGGGGACGGGTTACAGTAGCCCTGGCTGCAATTGTGGCTAGCTATCCGTACCTTCTTTCTTATACTTGGCAGTGGATGAGATTATCTTCTCTTACTTCATGAGAAGAAAGATATAAAGAAAAATAAAGAATAATTGAACAATGACAATCATAAGGATTATTATACATCAACCTGTTTCAAGTACACGATTGAGCGGTCAGCTGAGTTCATATGGACTACCGTGATCGTGACTCGGCTACCGTATCCGTAATATCAGGTTTCACTTTACTCGAGAATAGACTTTAAATATCGATCATTTTATTTAGAAACTCTGCGAGTGTATACACAACATGCTTAAGCACGAAGGAACTCCAAAAAACGCAATTATCAGCACCCTCCCAGGGCTACTCACATCATGTGATGCTGCCTCGCTGCGCATCCGGAGAAGCCCTAAGCTGAGCGAGCACTATGGGTCTTAAGTCTTACCACGCTCCGTGAGATCAATTCCCAATTGGTTTCTGATTTACCGAGCTTGGCCGGACGGCACGAGTTCATGACTACAATTCAGCTCAAGCCCTGATTCCCTGAGTGCTTCATATCTGCGGAGGACTGAGTAGTGAGAGAACGAAGAGCAGACAAACGCCGTTCCGAACGACTTCATTCATCCAATTCTGCTGCTGCCGTCTGACGGTAGCCCACTGGATCCCGACTGAGCTTTGTTGTTAGCAGAACAACGATAACAAGTCCAAATTGGCGATTGGAACCTTTCTAAGGATCTATGTACAGTTGATAACATTGTAGGACTCGTAGGTATCTATTACCCTGTGCTGACAACCGGGCGGTGTGGCCGATTTTGCTCTATACTGCGAGGCGGAATCAAAGGACTGATGAACAAATCCTTCCGTCCACTCCAGAGAGAGATCAACAATCAAGTTTTCAAACATAGTAGGTTCGCTCTGGATCCGTAGGAAATGTCATCTTGCCACCAACCTGCCTCTTCCACTTGCCTTTGCCTCCCACCCAAAAGTTAGGGCGGAGGTCAAGGCCCTGCACGGAGCTGCCCGCCGACAACGGTCGCGTATCGCCTCTGGTGGAGAGAATCCGGTCATCCGGAGCCTTCCACATTCTGTATTGAATCTGGGATGACCCGCCATGCTGCTGCTGCTGCTGCTGCTGCTGGCGCTGTCGTTGCCGGGCGGCCAGGAAGAGCTTCACCCGCGCCCGCAGATGGTGATAGATGTCCACGTGCAGCGCGATCTGGAAGAGCACCAAGTCAGAGAGATGATCGACCGCCCACTCCATGCCTTCCAGCCACGCGTCTTGAAACTCGGGGAGATCTTCGTCGTCGACGGACTGCCGACTATCCGACCGGGTCTGTTGTCGCCGCCGCAGCTGCTGCTCCCGATGAAGCTGCGCAGACGGCAATCTCCTCCCCACCTCGTCAAAGCCCTCATCCTCCCCAAAGCGCGGGTAGATGCCGATCCGCAGCTCCCGCAGGTGCGGGAACGTGGCCGCGAGCGCCCGCCAGACGCGCGTGTAATCGGCGCGGGCGCGCGGGCGCCCGTGCGGGAAGCGATTGCTGTACAGCTCCCAGCGGAAGGTGAGTCGGCGGATGAGGGCGGGTGCCCCGCACGGGGTTTGCCGCGCGAACACACGCCCCCAACGTCAGCGGCGAGTGGAAGCGGAATTCGTTGCTCGCGTAGAGGATCGGCAGGGCCTCGGTGTAGGCCTGCCGGCACGTGCGCATCAGCGCGAGATCCATCCAGGCGTCGAAGGCTTCCACCAAGGCGTGCCAGGTCTCGAGGTCCGCGGGGTTCCGCCGATAGTTGCACGAGTCGTCGAGAATCGTATTCAGGAAGCAGGTGCAGCCGTGCTGGAAGGTCCGCCATCGCTGCGCGGATTCGTCCCACCAGTTGAAGTAGTGCAGCGAGCGCTGGCCGAAGAGCCAGCCGTAGATCTGCAGGCGGACTTCCGCAGGGAGCCGCGTGAAGAAGGGGCTGTTGGTCTGCTGGAGGTGGGGGGGTCCGGTGGTGCTGGGCTAGGGGTCTGTGCTGCGCGGGTTGGTTGGCAGGGTGACTTTGGTATTTCCGTGTCTCCCCTGTTGGTCATCATTAGCTCTAGTGGTGCTTTGGTTGTGTCATGGGGACCAGCTGACTTCGCTCTTCCAGCTGACTTCGCTCTTCCAGCCACTTTGTCACTCTTTGCAAGGTGGGCTTATTTTACTCTGTCGGGTGGTGGAGAACTAAACCCTTTGCGACGGGAAGCTGGGACTGCGTACTTCTACCCTCGGATGAGGGTTAGAATCAATTGATTTTGGTGTTTCTGGGCCACTATGCAAGAGTTCAGGTGCCATGAAGAGTACTGTAATCCGCAGATGAGGGTTCGTGTCACCATTTCGGTGGGGTGTATTTCGTTAGTAGTCTGTACATTCTCCCGTACAGGGTACAGTACATACATGGCGACCTTTGCGTTTCACATTACAATAATCTACAACTCCGTACTTCTCTCCCTATGTTGACCTCACGTCTTTCCAGTGCCTGGCGTAGATGAGAGCTTGCAGCGCGAAATTAGTGGCACAGCTTGATTGCTGAGTAGACAGACCTCTTTCTCGAAGTACCTTAAAACACCAAGAAGAAGTCTGCCTTCAGAAGACTACCCAATCTGTATACCCACAGCATGTGCAGGAAATACGCGCCAGGCGCACAACCAAGCCCCCAACCTCGAACCACTGGGCATCACCCATACAACTAGTTTCCTTTCCTTCCAAAGGTTAGCGTGCACTATTGAGTTTCCGTCAGCTGCACCTGCTTTCCATCAAGGGAATTGATGAGCGATGATTGACGATCGATGATAGGTGCTGAGTGCTGACCTTACCGCCGCTGTTCAGCCCCGCGTTAAACATTCACAATACAATAAGTTATTTTTGGAATTGGTTTTCCACATCTCAATTATTCCTCTGCCTCTCTTCTGGCCCCTTGATATACGCACTACCTCCCCCTGCTGTGTGAATCTGAGAATTCTTCGCATTTTTGGATGATGGCAATACTCTACCACGATGAAACTCACTCTTGGTGAATATCCCCTCCCCTAGACATCTAATCAGGCTGATCTTATCAGTTGAGATACTGATTGATACCATCACCATCTTTAGCCCTCATCTACAGTGCAGCCCTGCTCTTCGATACTAGCCGCGCAGCCCAGTTCCAAAATTTCTACCCCTTCTACCGGACCACCTTGACCACCGAGCGACCCGACTGCCACGCATACTACAATGCCTCCCTCGCCGCCCACAACACGTCCGATCCCAACACCTGCAAGCACATGGCCGAGTGCCTGCTCGAAGGCGCCGGGGAGGTGAACAAAGGGGATTGGGCCTCGGCGACGGTGCTCCTGGGCCTCACCCCGTCGATCCTGGGGACGGTGGCGCCGACGATCGAGGAGCGCCTGCAGTTGCTCCGCGAGCGGCCCATCCTAGGGTTTCTGAGCATCCTGGCCGCCCCGTCGCTGACGTTCGCCAGGCCTTGGGTCAAGCCCGACCATCCGGGCGACAAACAGACCCCGTGGCTGCGCGAGTATACTGCAGGCAGAAATGCCAATATGTACCAGAGTGTGGTGCAATATCTCGCGGTGGCGCTGGCCGCGGCTAACGTGCTGGAAAACGCCATTCGGCTCGGCAGCCAGACGATCATCAGCTGGAAATGCAATATGGGTCTTCTGGAGTTGGCGTGGGTGCTCCTCGCGCCGGTGCCATCTCTCGTGATGCTGGTTCTGCCACCCCTCATGGCGCTGACAAACTCGTGTCTTGCGGTGCTGGTGCACTGCCTGGGCAGGTTTCTTTCCAGAGAGCATTCAGACACAACAGCAGGGACTCCCGCGAATGATCATGATGGAAGCATGGATCTCGACGAAGGGTTCTACAATGGGTTGGCGAACATCTGCGGGCTGGTGCATGTGGTGTATGGAACGATCGTGCTCTCCTCCGTGCAGTTCATCGGCACCTTGGACGCGCTCGGCGTGGTGGGGCGGTTCGCAGCCTCTGCACTGGTAGCGCAGTTCATCACCATGACCCAGCTTCATGGCGGGTCTGGCACGAAGGAGAAGCAGAATGAGGAGAAGACAAAGCAAGATGGTAGCCGATGGCTTGATAGGACAGGGGTTACTTCAATGGTATACGGCCTACAGGGGGATGATCGTTCATCAAAGCAGACCCCGTCAAATGACCAAAAGGGAGCGGGTGTCGAGGACTCGGTCTGAAGTTGGGGAATCGGACATATCAACATGTCAACATCTTCATATTTCTTTGCTTCACCCCTGAAATGCCAAACCCAAGATTCACACCTGCGCAACTTGTCGGGGCGTCCGCTGGTTGGTCAAAGTGAGAATTCTTTCTACATACAGAGTTCCTGACATCTATTAGCATTATAAACAATCATTTATTAGTCTAGGCATGATTTTTTGTAGGAACCAACATAGCATATCTGTTTGACAGTTTATCGCAGGTGTCCCCAGCCTTCTGGCAACTTGTAGGCCGGATATCAGAAAAGCCAGTACAAAGAAGGAGGGCAATAGGAATCTGAGAGACCTTTCGAGCGGAGGAAGTGACCTGCACAGTCAATAGAGTCCCGTGTCTTTGACGTGATAGTAGATGTTGACTGTGATGGGTTACACCTGTCTTTGTTGGCCGAAGTGGAAGGTTCCTGTTATTCTTCACGTAAACCCCGTTTGCCATCAGATACTCTTCTCAATCTCTTTCATGCGTCCATTCTCTTAGCAAGGGTGCACTCAAGGGGAACAATGGCAGTGAACATACATCTGCTGCGTGATTATACAGATAAAAACCATCTATGCAGCAACCTCTATGGAACACAATGGGCTTGCTGGGCCGGGGGTATGGCAACGACCTACATCTCAATGCCAGTGCTTTCTCTTCGTGAAGGACCTGCGCAGACCTGGCAAGAAGGAATAGGTGTAACCTCCTGATCGCTAACATTGATGAATCATCCCTTTCACAGGCCACACCAATGTCAATACATTGGCTACGGCTTTCAATCAATCGTCATTCATTTCAAGCCCTTGGGCAACGAGCCATTGCGACCAGGGGTTGCTTAAAAGGCCGGTTGTCTCAGTCTTCCACTATTCCAGTCCTGAGCAACCTGTCTACTTTGCCTCTCCTGCTTCTATACTGTACACCTACACTGTACAATCTCCCAAACGGTCGCTCCCCAACATGGCAGAGTGGCCCAAGTATCTGAGCATCGCCATCGGCTGCGCCAATACTCTACAGTTACCGCTCCTCATCAAACACGGTTTTCTATGCATTTTCGATGCTGCGAATATCGAAATGCACAGCGGCAGTATGCGCACAGCTATTCGAACTGAGCTTCGCAAAGATCACGAGACGGTCTCCAGGCTAGAAATGCTTTGCGGCGAAGATTACCACTGGCCGGCACGTGATTGTCTTGAGGAAGAAACCTTGGAGAGGCTGAAGAAGCTGAACGACACACCTGAATCGAAGAACAAGGAGTCAGAATCGCTCAGCGTCGACATTGAGTCCCTCCAGGATCTAATCATACTTTTCTACTCTATTTTCCCATTTACGCAACTCCAACTGTCGAAGCAGTACCTTGTAGGTTTACGATCTCATATTATATTCCTGGCTCAGGGAAAAGAAAGCTGATTTCAAACCCACAGATTGATCCAGATCTAGTCTCGAAAGAGGTTATATTCGGGCAGAGGCAGCAGCAGTCCCATAGTGGTGGGACTGCTGCGCAAGGAGACGTCGAATCCCTAGTGTCCAACAACAATGTTAAGCCCTTCTCATCAGCTTTTTGGACTCGCCTATGGTACAGTTTGCGAGAGAATGAAATTGCCAAGTCACTCATGGGAATCATGCTGAGTATTAACATTCCCACGCACCTATATACAACACCCAAACCCTCGAAAATGGGTTTAATGGAGGATCTGGTGGCGTGTTGTAACCTACCGCACGCGGGATACCCTAACAATGTGGATCTGATGGAGCAGGCGCGTCGGTGCACGGCGCTGGAGGCCGAGATCCTGAACAACCTGCCCAATGACCTTGGTGATGACATTAACGCAAATAATTTCCATTCCCTCTATGGCTTCGAGCATGTCGCCGATCGCTTAAAGAGACTGGGCCTCACTGTCGTCGGCGCTGGTGATGGCTACACTTTCACGGAGATCAGTAAGCTAAGCATCTTCCCCGAGACCCAAGAGTCGATCTGCCTGAAGTTGATCTTCCTAGAGGAAGCCCTGCGGGCCCTCAAGAAGAGCTGCGACGCGCGCCTGCGACTGGAGACGGAAGGCGTAATCCGCAACCTGGGCCTGCTCTTCCGGGGGATCGAGCCCCTCCGGAAAGTCGGCGAGGGGGTGTACACTCGCCTGAAAGATCTCGAAGAGGAGGTAGAATCAAGAATGGTGGAGAAGTCGGAGGTCGATCAGCGTGGGGACAGCATTTAGGAAGACTTTTGGCTGCTAAGCCGCAACGAGCGCGGTGAGCAATACCGCGCGGACGCACTGCGGGGACTCCAGGCCAGGTATCCCAGGGCCGATCTGGATCTCTGCAAACGGATCGCGCACCGAATGAGCGCCTGCTGGAAGCTCCTTGGCTGGCGCTTGCTAGACAATCGGCTAGGGCCTTATACGGTGAATTCTGCCATTATTAGACCTCAGCAGCAGCAGCAGCAGCAGCAGCGGCGGCGACAGCTTCTTTTGCCTTCCCCGCCACAGCCCCCTGCCGATGCGATAGAGTACGTGTGCCCCTACTGTAGTGACGTGCTATCCATCTTGGTGTACCAGACCCCAGCCATGTGGCAGTAACACGTGCTTTACGACTATTCGCCATACATCTGCCTGGCGAAGGAGTGTTGGGGGAATTCTACGGTCGCCCGCCTGAACGATTGGGTCAACCATATGCGGGGGCACGGCGGGCACTGGGAATGCAGTGCGCCCGGGTGTGAGCAGGATACCGTCTTCTTCGGACCAGACGACGGCAACAAATTCCAGAGGCATGCGCAGTTGGTTCATGGCTGGGATAAGCTGCCAGCCATCGCACTTACCCACGTCCCGGCGGTCCGACTGGAATTCACTGAGTGTTCCCTCTGTAAGGAACTGTTTTCGGGCGATGGTCCGGAAGAGGCTATTAAGTGGCATCTGGCGGCGTATGTCGAGACGGAGATGCTGTCGATCCGGCCGTTGGTCTTCTATGCCCGGACGCATTCCGGGTAGGGGATGTGCTTTTGTTTCCCCCTTAGGTCGACTAGAATCCACTTGGTCTATAGACAAACAAGCCTGGGTTCCCTTGGATTCTACCGGCCGAGGTTCTTCCTGAATTAGCATACTTGAGCATATATTTTAGAAACCTGGTTCCCGAAAGATGTTCTTATCCGTCTTTCTTACTAACTGATCCCCCACCCCCCCAATCCTTTCTCTGTGAGAATATCCCAAAACCTCTCGTTGGATGATTGTAAAACATGTATCTCACCATATTGTACAGCGTAACTCTCAAATAACCTGAACAACTTCTGATGACCTTCTACTATTCCTTCGAAGGATAGATTCGAACTTGATATTCAAGGGATTGATGATCAAACAATAAATTGAAAGGAAGTAGGCCTAGCCCTAGACATACTGGTAGAGAGGAAATTCAATTGAGCAGCCATCTCAACTCATTCATCATATGGTGGAGGTTACAGCTTTTGGTGAGGGACCCCGAGGTGTTTCGTAGAAATCCAGACGGGCAGCACTCAGCCCGTGGCTCCGAGATTCGTCGGCAGGTTTCCCGCCCCCGGGCCACACACAGCCCTAACTGCTCTGCTCTGTCATGGGGCATCTTTTGACCAGTAATGTACATGTATTTCCGATTGAGATAATTAGGTGAGAGTTACTCTACTCCTCGGCTCCTACTTCTGGGGCAACTATTGCGTGCTCCACTTTATCGCTCCCCGCAAACCAACACATCTCCCCCCGGTAAGGCTGCTTGCTTTACAGTCTGAACCCTACCCATTCTCTCCATTACCCACACCGACACAAAATGGGTTTCAATGGCGCCCAGGGAATTGAGTCGTGGTCGTGGGCAGAGGCTCGCCGCCGCCAGCGACTTCGTACGTGAATATAAGCACGAGACTATACTATTATTTCGTACTATTTTGTGTACGCATTACAAGATTGTGGCAATGATATTCGCTATTGGCTTTGCAGGACAACCGAAGGGAATCACACCTCGAGCGAAGAGATATTGTCGGAAGTGTAGGGACTTGATTGGCTAAAGGGCATGCAGCAAGAGAGAACTAGTTGTAAACACGGCGTGGCTTCGATTTGTTGGTATCTAGGTTTTCATATTCCGTAAATACTTCTACTTGGTAAGAGGTATCACGCGCACTTTTCTACGAGAGTTTCTAAGATATGAGGGACTGATGGAAAGACAATTAGGCTCATTTAGGTTTGATGGTAACAATGGGGCTAGGCGCTCGTATAACTTATCGTGGATTAACGCTCTGTCTTCCATTTCCGGCGTCCGGGCAGGAAACCTAAAAACAACCTCCCTATCGCCTGGAACGAGTGCGAACACGAGAGGCTTTACTGCGCTTCATCTCTCCTTGATTTGTTGAATTCATTGTTTTTCCAACATGAGCCGGAGTAAGATGGACGTGGTTTCCCTGGTAGAGGACTTGGCATTGAATTAGAGAGAGCTCTCTATCCAGCTCAGATCTGTCCAGAACTGGGCCACACGGCAATGTTAAAGCCATTTCAACTGACAAGTCACAGGCACGGTGTGCATCTAATCATCTGAGTGAGATTGATTGTCAAAAGGTCCTAGTAGGAGCCCATCCCAGGCAGACTTTGGAGAAATTCGAAATAGGTGGGGTGGGCTGGGCTACACCGGCGAGATTCGTGGTCTCAAAGATCTAGTGGTAACCCCGCTCCCTATTATCGTGGCCGTTTGTTTGGCGAACTGCCAAGGCAACCCATTCCATTATTACAAAGCAAGTCATTGTGGAGATCCATTCCTGCTTCTGTGATCTCTGAGTAGTCATTCACACGATCGTCGTGTTCATCCGGAAAGGGCCTCACAGAGAGGACTGTATCCGGCGTCAATCGATCACACATCACCATCGTATTGTCTTGAACACACGCAACACCAGCACAATCTATTTCGCATCCGTATCGAACCGGGGGTTTCACGGTCAAGACTTTGACGGCTACGAAATAACGTTTAAAGTTGCCAACGACAGCTTGTCGAACCTCGTATTCCAACTTTGTTTAACCTCGTTTAACAATGGTGTTCTCCCGTGGGTATTCCACCATTTAGGGTTCGGCCACCCGTCTAGCCACCACGGTTGGAGATGCGAGCTTATCGAACTCGAACTGGATCGCTCAAGATGATTCCGATTCTCTGGGCGCATCGTATTTGGCGGAGGGCTTGCTTGAATCCGCCACGTAAATGTTGCTGGAGTTTCCGCTACTCTTGCTGCCTAAACTGTAGATTGTAGCTGGTACGAGCGACGTGTCATGCGCTTCGGATCAGTGCGTTCCAAATGAACAAGGAGAGGCTGGTGATTTCCTCGGAACCCTACGCTGTTCAGGTTCTTTCCTTGGCATGACCTAACGACTTTCTCGTCGTCTTTGTCTAGCAGGCCTAGCCCCAAGCTATAGCAGCTATGAGTAGCTGTCTGGAGCCTTGTGGTCCATGGCTGCTCGGGTATATAGATGCTCAGATTGCCTGAACCCTTCTAAGTATCTATTCATTCCCGAGTCGTTCGGCCTGAGCAACCAAGTATTTCAAGACTGAAAAACACTCCCAATAACACCAGCAAAGGCACCATCACGAATACCACTGCAAACCAAATCCAAGCACGCACTATCTCCGACGGATCAACAACTCGACAAACACAATATGTACGTTGACATCCTGCGGATTCTACTAGTGGTCTGGGCGATTGTCCTGCCTTCTATTGAGGCACAGGATGCTCAATGTTCCGCCCAAAGATGCTATCAGACTTGTGTGGAGGAAAGTGATGCATGCACCACCCTCTGTAAGCAGGATGCATCGCGCATACGAAATCGCCGGAAGGCAGGGGCCTTCCTGCGGCGTTGCCAAGGAAGATGTAACACAGAGATCGGGAATTGCTTCTTCAAGGATTGCAGCTCCCAATGCCCGCCCAAGGTTGAAGGGACTTTTGAAAGCTGCAGTAGTGACTGCGTTCAGAACGCACTGGCAGGCGTGGACCGATGCTTCGAGCGGACCGGGGCCGTCGACTCCTGCCTTCCCGCCAACAATGAGAATCTGAGAATTTGCGACGAAAGTTGCAGGAAACTGTACCCCACCGAGCCATCAACGCAGGCGCCTGCAACTGCCACTACGGCGCCTGCAGCTACGGCGGATCCAACACCACCACCTACTGATGCAGAAGATGACTTTAGGGTTGGATGTGGGACTATCGACAGATACCTAGAGGCACACGATGTATGCACGGCACCATGCTTTTTCAATCTCTGTCTGAATGGCGAGAAGTGCAGCGAAGTGTCTGAGGACGCAGCGAACAGACAGTGCACCAGCGATGGCATCAAGGCTTATGAGTCATGTATATTCGCGTGTCAATCTTAGCCAACTGATTTAGTGGCTTTGTGCTGTAGGACAATCTTGTGAGGACTGATGGTGTGAACCTCGCCAGTGGCTCAGTGTTATCGCGTGTTTACTGTATGCATTAGCCCATCCGGGGACCGAGACTGTACTTGTACTGTATATGCTTCCGCAATTCGACCGTCTTGAATTCTTACTTTTTTCATTCTAGTCAGCATAAACAGCTCCGATATACATGTCGAAGACGCTGCCAAAGGTCCACTTCTATAACAACTTCAATCCCGGTCCATTGGGACAGCCCGGAAATACCGTCTCTCATTGAGCGGTGGCGGAGAATCAGCTTCTGCAGCTGGTAGGCTCAGAGGCGTGGTAAGGTCGTGGTTCGATGACAGCGTAAGCAAGAAATTGGTGATCGAATCTTCACGGGAAGCAGATGCACGTGCGTGAATTCACAGTATCATCAATTAATTAATTAATTAATCCTGCCGAGGAACTGTGATGTTCGCCACCAATCGAATCGATATTTGCCCCGGCATGCTCGGCAGTTTATCTTACCACTGGGTAGTCTGCGAGTACCTACCTGGGTATGTACCTAGTAGTCTGTTTAAATGAAGTCTGCCCCCCTACATCATATGAGGAGCATTGGAATTCGCTTGGCTATTGGAGGAAGTATTGGTATGGCGTGCCTACAATCCATCAGCACAACCCACATCTTTATAATACCTAGTAGTACACTACGTCCTCAACCTCTTTCTGTAGTCCCATCTCATTCACAAGTGTCTGCTCTTACTACACACCCCCACAATAGTCTCCTCTTCCCGAGCCATGATTTCCCTGTTCGCCGTTCTCTGTCTGATGGCAGTTCGTGCCACGGCAACTGAAAATCTTCTTCCTCTTAAAGGGGCCGCGGACGTGAGCCAAAACGGCATTGCCCCCGAGAAAGACGTTACGCTGTACTACCAGGCCGCGAGTCAGCCCTTGACAGCCGCCAAGGTGGATGCTGAAATGAAACTCCCGGCGGTAGTACTCGAGGATATTAGCACCATTTCCAGTGTCAGTTGCTCGGCCGAAACAGTGGAAATCGTCTTTGCCAGCACGACCGACTACCAGCGCAGCGTCTCCGCGTGGCCCTCGTCCAGCTTCATCCTGCTCACCAACCACCTGGGCAACTGCGACGCGGAGAACGAACGCGGCGTCTACCTGGTCGACTCAAGCACCGTGGGCAGCGCCAACAACACCATCACGGCCCAGACCACCCGCAGCTCGTTCCGGGACCAGGCGCAGTCGATCTCGGTGCTCTTCAATGCGAGCGCGGTGGCATCCCGCAAGCGCGACTGGACCATCTCCGTCTCGGACGAGTGGTCGGGCGAGCTGATCGATACCAAGGATCTCGCCATTGACGTGCAGGATGTCAGCCTGAGCACCACCCTGGAACTGAGCGGCGGGGTGCAGCTCGATGTGACCAACTCGACGGCGACGAGCCTCTACCTGGAGCTGGATCTCGCCCTTTTGGCTGAGCTGAACGTGTCTGCGCAGGCAACCGCCGCCTATTCCACGGATCTCTGGAGCTACACCTATGACGCCTTGTCGGTCTCCGCATTCGAGATCACCGGGATCCTTAGTGTCGGCCCCTCCCTGACCCTGGGAGTCGGCGTCGAATTCGGAGTCACCGGCGAAGCCAACATCACCGCGGACCTATCGACGCAGATCACCAGCGGCACCATCTACCTCGACCTGCTGCACAGCGGCGCCTCCACGTCGTCGGGCTGGACTCCCACACAGACTGCATCGGCGACCCTGTCTGGCGAGGTCGATGTGCAGCTGAATCCATTTGCGGATGTGGAACTCGCAGTGGGGGTGAATGTCCTCGATGGTCTGCTCGAGGTCTCCGCCGGGGTCGAGGCCAAGGTTGAGGTCGTGAACACCTTCTCGGTGGCGGGCGTCGCGGATGTCAGCTCGACCACGGGTGTGACGGCTGTGACTGGAACGGGTGCTTGCAGCAATGGCTACTGGTTCACGAGTGACTTTGTTTTCGATGTGGACGCGTTCGTGACCAGCCTTTACACGGCGACCCTGTATACGGTGACGGTTCCGATCTTTGCGACGGAATGCTTAGCTTTTTGATCACTACCAGGACAATGGTGGTCGCCAAATGTGGGTTGCTCGCTGCTTTCTGTGTTTGCACTCCGATATTGAGTCGGACTTGATGTATTGGGGGCTTTATATATTCAGCTTGTTCTGGGACACCTGGGATTGTTATCAGCTTAGCTCGAACAATGCGACGATCCAACTCATACGTATTGCTAGCAGTATGCGCAGATTTGCTTCTGTGAAAAGATTACTGATCTTCCCTTTTAGAATTTGTCTAAGAACACAACTTATTGATGGAGCGATACCTGAGAAGGTCTCGCACCAGGCCAAGTAACAGGATTGGTACTGGACTACACTGCACTTATATATATGCAGTGCTTCATGGGTAGTGCCGCCCTATCACCATTGCTCTCCACAGCCGCTGTGACAAACCATATCTGGACTCATTGATGTCTCCACCAAAAAAATAAAACCGGGGGAAAGAAAGAAGAAGAAGTAAGCAAAAATATCATAACATGAAGATAGAAAGGCAAGGACGAGGGCATAAAAACATACAACAGAAGGGATTCGCTGGTGGTCACCCACCCAACTACTAACCTCCCGGCGTGTGGCTTAAGTACGGCTGAGCGGACGGGAAGCCCTGTTTTCCACACCCTGTGGTCGTATGTGCTTGGTACATAGGCATAGTAATTTATATAGCCTTTTTGCTACAATGCGACAAGTCCTCTAGATTGCCCTTACTTCATGGTCTTGCTTGCTTGACAACACTGGTTGCTCTCTACTTCTGCTCTAGTCTCGCGACCACTCCGCTGGCTAGACAAACTTCGGTCTGGGAACCTTTCACCTGCAATGCCCGAAGTTGCATGGGTACTGCAACCCGCTGCGTGCAATCACTCGTTCCAAATGCTGCACTGCACATATGGATTGCCCCAGATCGTACAGAGCATATTTTCCCCTTTCACACCTCAAAGCAATACTGCCTTGGAGTCCCATGCATTGTAGCAGTTTGAGCTTATGCCTTACTGTCGCGGCTGTCCAGGGGTTCCATTCTGGCGTGACGATGTGATATTCCTCCTGTGGTGCCCCAAGGGTATTATCAACCCGCCTGTCAATTAATGAATTACCTCGAGTAGGGACCTCATCATAGGATGCCATGCAAAGCTTCTACGTATCTACAGCATGCACCTGGAGCAGAGTAATTTTGACCAAGCCCCTAAACATGCGTCGCAGCCCAACTTTGACTTGAGCATTACGTCTGGAAGGTCCTGCCGGTTTAAATTCGCAGAACAACTCAGAAGTATAGCAGAACCAGATACCAAGCTATCTGCTGAAACCTTTATCGCAGTGTTTACAAGCAGCTTCACCTAGGTTGACTCACATATCTTCCCCGCCGGGTAGGAATAGCCGGTGATCTGCTATGGCAGGGACCCCGGCCGTATAATTCGATCATCAGAGCGCTGCTATTGGACTTGGGGTCTTGTGCCTTATGCTTTTGCCACAACTTCCAGATGATAAAGGTTACTATGAGTATGTGTAAGAGCTGATAAAGGCGGTTGTAATTTGCTTTCTTATGCAGATCTTTGCAGCTTTGCTTGGTGGCTTTACGCATCTGTGCAGATCTCCACAGGTGATGTCCTGTGCATACCCAGCACTACATGGAAAAGGTCAACATGACCAGCAGAATGTACTCATCCTTTAAGGCAGCATTCCGGTGGACAGCAGCCGGGTAGTCTCATACCATCCCACAACAGCTGCTGCGCGGGCAACGTAGTCACATGCCCTTTAACTACCGAACTGAAACCGCCAATTGCTCCAGAATCTTCTTCCAATGCCATCTTATCAAGAACCACGGATGGACACCACGAGATCCTTCGCGAAACCACCATCGCCCACCCACTTTCTCCGCCTGCTGACGCTGACATTGGAGATCCCATTGATTCCGCGTCGTCTAGTCTACTCTCTACCTGTCCTCAGTCATGTTGATCATAGGCGGATTCGCCTCCGACTAACCCCGCCACCCCATGGACAATGACGCCAAGCGTATGCCGTAGACTGGGGTACATTCTCCAGAAGACGCAGATGCTATTGAGAAAGTCCACTCCCGGAACGCCACGGCACCTTTTACAAACTCACCCTCTCCCCAGACAACGCTTACGCGAGATTGGGCTCTAATCCGAAATCGGATTTATAATGGCATTCCAAATGGAACCGACGATTGACTACGAATCGTCGGTTCCAGCGTTATCAGCGGCCAACGCTGCCGCCGTCAGCAAAGTAGTGGTGGACCCCTCGGGTCGTGGAGAAGGGGAGGCGAAAAGGGCAGAGATACGAGATTTCTCCTCGTCGGGTCTGACGAGTAAGAAGAGGCCGCAAGGTGTGGGTTTTCTCCCCGCTGCAACAGAGACACGCGACGTCGGAGTGTTTGAGACCTGGTACGGATGTTCTTATGTGTTTGATCCGGATGCTCGGCGAGAAAGAGGATAACATGCTGTATTGCATGTACCCCAGGCTGCAAGGTTCGTATCTCGGTAGCGAGGGAAAGTGGTACGCCCGGGTATCGGCATTTAGAAGTTGTGCATAATGAAGACAGGATGGATGAGGTTTTCTGCTGTGATCAGCCCTGGTTATCTCCGGTATTCACTGTATACTGTACAGTGTGTTAGGTAGTATATACTGACCTAGTATAGTGGTTAGGCGGCAGATCGGGGCCCGAGGCACCGGGCGGTGAAGGGCGGAAATGGTCGACCGGAGCCGGGCCGGGAGCCGGTGTGAAGCAGCACAGCAGAACAGCCAAACAACAGAACAGCAGAACGAATGGATGGGATTGCTGTTACTTCATCGCCTGTCCACACTGCCCCTTTGGGGAGACAATCACCGACCCGGTTGGCTTTAGCTGTCTGAGATTCTGAACTATCCTAGGTATTCCCCGGGGCAACACCACGAGAACACCTCTGATTCCCCAGATCGAACTGTTGTCTTCCCCTCAATTTGGGGCAGAGCGGATTTCCGGGGGAAAAGGACGCATGGTTTCTTGATTTTGTGAGGTTTTCTTGATCTGGGGAGTTTTTACGGATTATTTACCCATGATATCACTACCTGAGAAGGGAAGTAAGTGACTAGACTAGTCGGCGGGCCGATTCGAGGCAAAAGAAAAAAAAAAAAAAAAAAAAAAAAAAGGTAATGGTGGTTTTTAGCTAGACAAGCGGTTGATTCACCAGACTAGTCGCCTTCTAGAATGGAGTGGCGGCGTTGAGGCGGCGTTCACCGGGCATTGAACAGGTCCGGCCACCGGTGAGCTCGCCAGTGCTATTGGATTATTGGGTGCAATTTGTTGCCGTTGGCGGCTGGGTTTCCTCTTTTCCCCAGATCCATGAGTTCCATGACCCAACCCTAATAATGCCCTTGGCTTGGCTAGGTTGTCTCTGCACGTGGAGACGCGTTGGGCTCTGGCTCAGCCATTCCACTGGCCCGACATGGCAATTTTCATGAGCAATCGATTCTTCTTCGCTTGGCCGGGGCAAACTTTCTCCGCATCTTCTGCTGCAGGTGTAACACAGACCGTGGACACATATCCCAAGCGTTCGTCTGGAATAGGAAACGCAGGCGACAACCCGACCTTGAAGCGTTCATATGAATCTAGGCTGAGTCAGCATCTGCAAGGTGGAATTCATGCCGCATGCGGACTAGAACCAAGCTGGGCCTTACGGTTTCAGGTTTAGTGAGAACCCGGATCAGGACTAGTCCCGCCGGGAGGCGCAGATTTTGCCCTTGATGAAGGATGAAGGTTCTTTTTTTTGCCGCCCATTGCATGCTACTACTAGGTACAGCACACAAGTACATGCTTGATAAGATGAATCTCTGTAACTATCTCCATCTTATTCCTGCTGCATTATTCTTCCCGTCTTGACTCGGATGCACGTCCCTACCTGGCCCTGACTCAGTTGTAGTCTCTCCCCCATTTTCCATTACCCAACACCATTATCCCATCCCCTCGTGATAACACCGAGGGTCAGCCCCGTCCTCCCCATGGAAATTTCTATAAGGCTTGTATGTTTTCGGAGGACGGATGTAGCCATGGGCAAATGCGAGCAAAACCTCACTAAGCGAAGTAGCCACGCTTAGGCCATCTAGGGTTGTGGCAGCAGCTGCTACTGATTAATTCTTACGGTGTGTGCACGGCGCAGTAACTGTTGCTGGGGAGCAACTTCGGGAGAAATACTCGGCCCCGTGCATATCTCTTCTCCATCCCAGGCTCCCAGTTGATCAGGGTGATCCATGCAGGTTGAGGTCATGGATCCAGCTGGTGAGAGTAGGAGCTGTCAGCCAGGATTCAAGATCAGGTACCGGACCACTGGGGCCGGGGGTTAGTCGCCTAAAACCATTGATAAAACGTAAAGCAAACGGTACTGCGTACACATTGACTTGTCGAGCGGACATAATCAGCGGACGGAATTCTGGGTTCGGCCGGACGACTCCACCTGTAACAGTGATGATTGTTACCGGGTTGGGTGGTAGAGTGTTGTAGAGTGTTGGACCCCCCCACACAGATTCCCCCAAGTGTGAAAAAGCCTAAATCTGCCGATCCGCCGTGGATGCAACGAAGCGACTGCGGCCAGCCCGGGCTCTTTTTCTTATATCCTCCCTTCACCTTTGGAGCCCCCTTCTTTTTCTTTTCTCTCCTCTTCTTTTTGAAAGTTGGCCTGTTGACTTGGTTGTTGCTGCGCCCTATCATTCTTCGTGCCGTTTTGTTACTGACTGACTACGCTGCTTTACGACTCAATTCACGACACTCTCCTCTCCTCCCCATCGCCACTCTTGCACGTTTTTTCTCTTTTTTTTTTTTTTCTTTTTTCCTACTCTCCCCGTCACTATGGCCGGCCACGGTAGAGATGTTGAGGCCTTCGATGCCCACCAGCAGTACCACGACGAAGACGAAAAGATCGAGAAGGTCGCCCCCAATGAATCTCCCCCGGCGGATGACCCGTTCGGCAACGAAGAGATGGCCGAAGTCAAGTTCCGCACGATGAAATGGTGGAACTGCGGCATGCGTGAGTCTATTGTTACTGTCTCCTAGGGCACCGTGCCCGTCCGCCAGCGTCCGCCATCTAAACAAAGCCCTTCCTTAGTCATGATTGCCGAAAACATCTCGCTGGGTATTCTGTCGCTGCCCTCTGCGGTCGCCACCTTGGGTATTGTCCCGTAAGTGTCTCAACCCTAAAGTAAACAGGAACATGTTTGGCAGTACGGAACGTCAGACTAACCTCCTGGTCAGCTCCATTCTCATCATCCTGGGAATGTCGGGTATCTCCTGGTACACCGGTTATGTCATGGGCCAGTTCAAGCTGCGCTATCCCCAGGTCCACAGCATGGGTGACGCCGGAGAGCTGCTCATGGGCCGCATCGGACGCGAGATCATGTTCTTCGGCCAGCTGCTGTTCTGCATCTTCTTGATGTCCAGTCACGTGCTCACCTTCACGGTGCTGTTCAACACCATCACCGGCCACGGCACTTGCACCATCGTCTTCGGAGTGGTCGGTCTCGTCATCAGCTGTATCTTCGCCCTGCCTCGCACCATGGGCAAGGTGTACTACATGTCCATCGTTTGTAAGGCGTCCCCGCATGTCAGTTCTGCAGGTGCATGTTATTGATCGGTTACGACAGCCTGCCTGAGTATCATCGTCGCCACCGTCGTCACGATGATTGCGCTTGGAGTTGAAGCCCCGGCTCACGTCCAGAACGACGTGACCACCCACCCGAGCTTCGTCAATGCTTTCTTGGCCGTCACCAACATCATCTTCGCTTTCAGTAAGCTTCGTCCCGGGTTCTGTGGATTTCGCTGGGGATGGGTACTGACCACCTCATAGTTGCCCACGTGGCTTTCTTTGGTATCATGTCCGAGATGGAGGATGTCCGGGACTTCCCCAAGTCCCTGGCTATGCTGCAGGTGCTCGACACGACCATGTACATTATCACCGCGATGGTCATTTACCGCTACGCCGGACCGGACGTCAGGTCTCCGGCTTTGTCTTCCGCCGGCCCACTCATGAGCAAGGTCGCCTACGGTCTTGCCATCCCGACGGTATGTCCAGTTTAGGGGTGTGGCTGTCCCGATCCACCGTGCTGATTTAAACTGTTAGGTCATCATCGCCGGTGTCATTTTCGGCCACGTCGCCTGCAAGTACATCTTCGTGCGTGTGTGGCGTGGATCTCCCCAGATGCACACGAACAGCCCCGTTGTGGTCGGATCATGGATTGGTATCGCTTTGGCTGTGTGGGTGATCGCCTGGGTGATTGCCGAGTCCATCCCCGTCTTCAACGACCTGTTGAGTTTGATTGTACGTGTGGCAGCTTCCCTTGTGTGCCCGGTTCGCTTACTAATCACGTCGATTATTTAGTGCTCTCTCTTCGGCAGTTGGTTCAGTTGTAAGTGTCTCGCATTGACTTCTATCTCTGTATGCGATGCTAATAGTTCTATAGATGGTATTCCCGCTCTCATGTGGATGATCATGAACAAGGGCCAATACACCGCGACCCCCTCGAAGATCTTCCTGACTATCGTCAACCTAATCATCCTCGGTATTGCGTGCGCGATTGTGAGTTCCATCTCTTCTACGTTTTTATCTGAGGGCATCTTACTAATAATCTCCCAGTGCGGTCTCGGACTCTACGTCTCCGGCAAATCCATCCACGACAGCACCTCCTCGGCCAGCTGGACTTGTGCCAACAACGCTCAGTCGTAATCACTTCGACTACTAAGAGGTCGCTAGCGAGTGGATGCACCCGCCGGCGGCGACCGAGCTTTCCTTTCATCTATACATACGTGCATTGCATCCTTAGACATATACATACATAGCTAGTCCCAGATTTAGCTGGGCTGTCTCGGGGGGATTTTTTTTTTTTTGCGGTGTTTGGGTTGGTTTTACGACTTGTTTCTAGCAGGCATTTTTGTGATAGATAGTTTATAGTTCATGCAGGGGTTCTGTACATGAGTCAGTCGGTAATTTTCTGGAGTAGCGTAGACTTTGTTTGGTCGTGTCCGGGGTAGGTCTGTCTGGAGAAAGTTGTGTAGTGTAGATAGGGTTGATGCCAGGGATGGATTAGTCGAGTGGACGGCGGAGGCAGTGGGAGGGCGGTCAAGGTTAGGGGGATTGATGAGGAATAGTACAGCAGCACGCTAAGAACAAACACTAACATTGACTTTGAGCAGTGGTTCTCGTGAGGGGACCGTGATCTGCTGTGTGACCAGATCGGGCTAGGAGCAGATAGCTTATCTTGACCTTCATTTGTGACCTTGTGAATGTGCTATTGTTGTCGGAGAATAGAATCACTTGCCTACCTCGGCAGGACCACCATATTCAACTCGAAATTCAAGACCCTTATGCTGTTGCGCAGGTCCCACCACATATTGATCAAGTCTACATGGTATGCTTCAGATGATCATGGATCACGCGACTACTTTCCAAATTCGAGCAGTGGCTGTCTACGTCGGATAGAACACGCTGCATAATCTCTAGCTCTCGTTCTCCATAGATTGACTCGTCACTCTCCATCTATACGAACATCCTCCCCCCTTTTCATCCAACCCTCCAACTAATGCTCAGTCCCGTCCCCGACACACACGTGGATCACCACCCAACGCACGGCCCCTCCCGGACTCGGGTACGTACCTTAATCTCTCTAGGGCAAATTCCTCCCAAATTCTTCTGCCTGATCACCACCGACCCACATTTGGGGACTGTCAACGAATCATCGGATACATCGCCAGCGCCAAGCGGGCTCCCAGCTACCAGTCGGAGTTCCTGCAGGCTTTTTCCCTCAACCGACTAGGTACGAGTGTGGCTTAGCCTGGTTGGCTCTGGAGGTGATTCACGAACGCCTCTTTCCGATCCCCGGGTTGATGCTGTGTGGGAGGGGAAAGTTCTAGCGCCGTGCTCTCTGTTCAGCTCTGAGAATCACTGTGTTTAGTTTCAGGGAGACAGGGGGAGTAAGCACACGATGTAACCTCCCTGCCCCCCCCCCCCCCCCCCCCCCCCCCCCCCCCCCCCCCCCGACACCGGAACCACCGGGGGAGGGGGATGGCGGGAAGCCCCCCAAAAACACCCCCCCCCCCCCCCCCCC
>WOUI01000198.1:0-62390 GCA_012184565.1 Aspergillus floridensis
GTTAACAACTGTTGAAAACAGATGTCTTCTACTTTTAGAACCCTCTGCTAAAACCACCTTAGGCCACTATGTTAGTAATGGTTGTGGTGTGCTTGTTGTGTGCTTTGTCTGTGATACTCTACTGTTTGAACGGCGGTTTATATATTTAGATGTCGGGGTCATGGACCGGCGCATGATAGTCGAACGCTTGCTAGTAGTAATAGTAGTATATCTCCACTCGATGATGAGCCGATTCATGTAGTGAAGCATCCGAGACAACTAAGTGGTCTCAAGACTGCGTGTATCGATTTGCTCGCTTAGCGTGTACAGTAAGACTTCAAGGTCGCTGGCAGTATCTACTAGGTATCATAACTGGGGGAAGGCTTTTAAAGATGATCGCTGAAAAAGGACTAGCACCGGCATGGAGCACGTACAGCCAATCGCACCTTGTTCCTTGACGCACTATTTGACCCAATGCGGTTAGCGTAGGGAGCCTCAGGCTGCGAATACGATAACCTGAATCCTCCCGTCTTCGAGATTCACCGAGGGTGATCGATGCAACCCTTAGACAATGCTAGCCGAAGATCGTCTCTAATCGCTCGGCGACCATCACTTCAGTCCACTGGACGTACTCAAAATCTCCACTAGGCTCGTGTGCAACCCTCCGCACATCGGACAGGTACCATACCTTGTCCAGAATCTCCTGCGCCCGGGGGATAGCGGCAACGCCAATGATCCGATGAGTGGTCTCGATGCGCTCACGCACAAAGTTCCGCCAGAAGAGGTAGGTATCCTCCTGCAGGGTAGAGCTCAGGATATCTGGTGAGGGTTGACCATTTTCGTGTGGCTGCGGGGCATGGCACACAGGAATCTGCAGAGCGCTCCCGGCAATCATCAGCGGTATCGTGAGCAGGCAGTAGACACCGGAAGTGGTGGGAAGAACTCCGATAGCGGCCAACACGTTCGTGGCCAGTGTGAGGATATGGTGGGCCCGCCTCGATCTCCACGAAGTCTGGCCATGCAACAGCGCTTCGTCCTTCGACCGCGCATGGAGGGCGGGGAAGGTCATGTACAGTTGAAGGAGGCTTATCTGTTGATAGATACGGGCCAGTCGTTGCAGGTGGTCGACAGGCGTTCTTGCATCCACTGTGTCTTCTATCTGCTCCTGCCCAGGGACTTGGTAGCGGAGGAGCGTGGTTTCAACGCATCGAGCGTGTTCGATCATCTCGGTACTGGCTTGCTCCCACCCGCTTGCTGAGGGGGCGACTATAGCCATCTGACGAAGCAGGGATCGGTGTCTGGTCAAGGTGCCGATCTTAGCCAGGCAGGCAAACAATGGCGTGCAAACGCCGGTCCAGGGGTTGACGTAGATGGTAGATGGCTCATCGGCCGCTAAGTAGGCGGTTGCGTCCAACGGTTGAGTATGAACGAAGGAAGTAACTGCTTCCCAGTAAACCATGAGACCAGTGATCAGACATCTGGTTCGAGGACAACCCTTCACTCGGGAGGATGGGCCTTGTACCGTAGAGGCTGACAGCCATTTGCGATACAAGACACGGGCGCCGTGTAGATGGGTGATGCCCAGCTGCGACGGATCATGCCATCCCTAATTCAGGCGGTCAATTGTGGTGGTGAAGGGATGAGCGGATGACTTACTTCAGTCATTCCCAAAAGTATGCTACCAAGAAGCATCTCGACGGTCCCATCCAGTGATGATGCGCGCTATCTCTGATGCGAGGTGGATACTGCCTCTATCTCCGCTTTCAGACAGGCTAATGCTATTGATCGGTGATTCAAGGTGGTTGTCACCATATCACCTCGTATTGGGGTGAGATGAGCGGCCGACATGGCCAGGACACAGGAGTGGATCAGTGGACGAGAGCTTATCAGGGCTCCGAGCTCCATGCGGAAGAAATTCTTGTGTGAGTCAAAACAGGAGTTTACTGGACAGACTTTAGAGAAATAGTGGCGTAGCAGAGTTGTGTCGTCATCTTCCAGGGTGGTATAGACCTGGTGCGGGTTAGCCAACCTCATTAGCTCGCTGGTAGTGGGACTCCTTCTGGTCGATAGAGTGGAGATATTGTCTCCATCAATGCAGAAGGGTGACTCGGGTTCAGTTTGATGAGCATTGGCCGTGGGGCCGTCTGGTGGCATATGCCTTGTCTCAGTTGACCTTCTCGGCTGGATGGAATGTGCCTGCGATGGGTATATGGTGTCTTCCAGCCCGGCGGGTGGGTGCTTGATGACCTTCTCAACCTCATACTTAGAGGACCATTTTAAGGGTCGTCTGTAGCCTGGACAGTCATAGTTCTTCCGTGTACATTGGGTACACACTGGTACCGTTTCGTCACACTTGATCCGCTATCCAGACCTGCTTAGCAGGGCACACGGGGCTTTAGTCTGAAGGGTCTCCTTACTCTCTGCTTGCACCGGAGGCAGCCAGCTTGAATAGATAACAAGTTAGGTCGAACACACTGGTAGACACCACTCAACTGGGTAGCAGGTCGCACTCACTCCGAGCTTTGACTCTACGACGAGAGACTGGCTGCAGGGTCGACATGGAAGGTGTGTGTGATCGCAGCTGTGGTTGCGGCCTTGGTGGAAATGAAAAAGGTCAGGATAAGAGACTGTGACGAACTATGATGAATGACCCAAAGACCAGGACGCAAAGAGACACTGTATTCAATCTGTCTTCTTCCCCGCATTCCGCTTCAATGCCGAGCGGAGATAAGCTCCCGGCTGGATAACTGCTGGATATCCTATTGGCTAGGCGGGTATCTGCGCCCCCGAATATCGGCCTGTTGCCTGAGGCAGAACAAAGGCCAGGTGTGCCTTACAACCAAGCCCAGCATGGTTAACTTTATCATCATGACCGCAACGTAATTAAAAGATATTCACCCAACTCCCGCGCCAAAGTCCAAATACAACCCAGCCATAGTCACTCCAACGTCTGCCCAAAGATCCGAGACTCCAATGCTAAAAGCCCGATTTAGACTCCGTAAAAACACACAAAAGAAGGGTAAGAGGGGACCATGCGGACAGCAGAGCCTCTCAAAGCAGTCCTGTATCAATCGATTGACCCATCCACCACCTGCCAAGAAGATCAAGAGTGAGCGCCGCTCCTCCGCCTCAATTCGGAAGTCGTAGAGGCGCGAAAAGCGTATCTTCAGGTTCTTCCCGTCAAAGCTTGCCTCCATGACCCGGACCTGGGAATCTAAGAAAGAAAACAGCAGCACCTGACCGATCCATTAGTCACCGTGAATCATCATGTTTGGATTCGAACAAGATAAATGAGAAGCAAGGTGGCGAAGGTTGCCTACCGGGGCATCTGCATACGCACGAGTCGCTTTATGCGTCAGGCGTGCTTTGATGATCGTAATGAGAGTCAGCAGCTCGGCACGTAAGAGCCGCTGGTCCGCATCTTTCCCATCGGTATCGTGAATCACCATCACTTTCAGATGAGGATGCTGCCCGTTGGCTGCGTCCCAGACACCTTTAACTTGCCACCGCGGCGCCTGATTCTCTAAAGAAGACCGAAATTGGTGAAATTCCCGAGACTATCAAAGAAACGATTGGTCATGCATTAGATTGTTGGTTTATCACGGCTGCCTCCCAGCAGAGGGACAAGGAGACGGAAGGGGCACAGACCAACTCACTCTCTATATCGCGGCCCTGGAGGAATTCATCATCCAAATACATCGGACCGGACTTGAGATAGTGCTCATCCTGGATGAGGATATCTCCCTTGTAGGACTCGAAGAAGCGAGGTCACATGGACTTTTCCTCCAGGGAGAGGGCGCCCAGCTGAATCCCAGTCTATTCTACATCTCCTGTGCTGAAGTACCCGTGACCCAATGCCTTGACTTTGTCTTCAATGGCGCACAGTCTCTGGCGGCAAAGCTTGCGCTCAGGTCTTCTATCTATGAGCGGCATGGTTTAGCTGAGATAGTGGGGCGGGAGAGGGGGGGATGAGTTAAGTGGGGCTTCTAGTGTATTCAACAAAAGAGGAGGGTAATAGTAGTAGTGGTGCTGGGGGTTGGTGGTGTACTCAATCAGAGAATAGAGACTGCCTGCCTGCCCAGTGAGTGTGTTATGAGGAAGGATAGAGAAGGTGGACGGGAACGGAGAAATAAGGTTAACGATTCACTTCGCAGTCTCCAGCCGGTGGACTGTGCACGATGAGTACGGCCCGTGGGATATCACTTCATCCTCCTAGATGAATGACCTGGGCGCCATTCTTCTCGCCATCGCTTTGCGCGCACATTCGGACTTGCATGAGGCGAAGCGCTGACAAAATTAGTTCGACGGGTAGTGTATTGGGGGCGTTCTGGATGTTCCGCTTCATGGGTCTTTCTTCTGATTATCGCACGACAAGGTAGCTGCTTCCTATAAGGAGCCACCCTCTCTAGCACAGTGCTCACTAATACACCCAAAAGTGGTAGGATGTATGAGTTCGGATATATCTACCAGCAGACTCTCCCAGCCTAGTCCCATTATCGGTTAAATCAAACCTAAGCGCAGCTGCCTTTCAACCTAATACATCATAATTGCCAAGGAAAGGAGAGGGGTGGGGCAAAGGCTTCACTACTGTTGATTACTGCCTAGTCCTACCCATTTTCTTAGTTCGTCTCAAATTCTTCATGCTCGGCGACTCGTGTGCGTATGTTCTCTTCAAGCTTGCGCCGTACACTCAAGCCCTGCACTTAGATCAGGGTGCTGAATTCGACGCTCTGGATCTATGCACAACCGGCGATAAGAGCTATCAAGTTACCGCCCGAGCGATTTCACTGGCCCGCACTTTTTGTACATTTGAAGACAATAAGTGCTGGGTACCTTATCTCTGCCATTCAAGTAGTCCGCCAGGCTAGTGGCAAGACTATACGGCCAAAGCCGCGGTAAGTGGCCGTCTTCCTACATAGAATGAATGAAGTAGTCAATATGTTCAAATTACTCGGCTCCTTACACACACCTTCTTTACCTGGTCCGAGTTTGCTTCCAGGTATCTGACCAGCATACGATTGCCTGATCAAGATGACTCCGAGCATAAAAGCTTCGAATGACAGTTGCACCGCCAAGTCGGGCGAGGTGGACGAGAGGGTGCACAGCGGGATTGGAGAAGTGATTGAATTGAAGGCAGGTAGCTGAGTTGCCCGTTTGACGTTGGGTAGCGCTAACCGGGACCTGGTCATGGTTAGAAACCCTTCTCTCGATTTACAATTCTGTCTCTAACGGTCGTCCTGATGGCAACATGGGAGGCATTTTCCGGGTAAATCTGCACCGTCGATGGCCAGACAATGTCGCTCAGTGGGCTGACGACCACAATGTGTACAGTACAATGGCGGCGGGTCTCGTCAGTGGGGGTCCTGTTTCTCTGGTCTATGGGTATCTCTGTTCGTTTTGCTGCTTCACCCGACTCACGGGGCTGTTCTAACTCAATGGATAGTGGCAGTCCTTGGTTCCACTGCGACCGCAGCGTCGTTGAGCGAAATGGTATCGATGTCAGTGCTCCCGATCGAAGGTTCAGTGCACTAAGCTCATACTCCTCTGCCCAGATACCCTACCGCTGGGGGACAGTATCATTTCACAGCGAAGTTTGCGCCGGAATCATGGCGGAGATCCCTCAGCTGGATTGATGGATGGATTGGTAAGGGGTCCAGCCGCGGCAGGTACGAAACGACCAGCTGATCGTTCTAAACCACCACTCTAGGGACATTCGGATGGGTGTCATTCACTGCCAGTGCCCCTTTCCTCAGCGCTGGCATGATTCAAGGCCTGCTGGTCCTCACCCGCAAGACGTATCAGCCCGAACGTTGGCATGAGTCGTTAATATACTGGGCTCTGGTTGGACTGGCCGCCATCCTGAATGTGTGGGGTAGTCGTCTGCTATCCTTGGTCGAGACCGTCTCACTGTTCATTCACTTGGTTGGATTTGTTGCTATTCTGATCGCTGTGTGGGTTTGTACACCGGCCAAGCACGATGCCGACTTTGTGTTCACAACTTTCGTCAACAGCACTGGCTGGTCTGCTGATGGGCTAGCGTGGTGTCTGGGCATGCTCTCAAGCTGCTACGTTCTGACAGGTTTGTGCTCTGTCTATCGTTTGGCCTCATACGTGGATCCTAAATTTTGGCGCAGGCTACGATGGGGCGATACATCTGTGCGAGGAGATGGCCAATGCTACAATGGCTGTTCCATACTGTATGCTTGGCTCCCTGGCTATTAACGGCATCCTCGGATTCGCATTCCTTGTTACTATCATTTTCTGCGTGGGAGACATGGATAGCGCACTGGAAACAGGTACAGGATACCCTATAATTGAGATCTTTCGCAGCGCAACGCAATCCTCGGCCGCGAGTTGTGTTATGACCGCCGTTCTGATCATCACGGCATGGCTGGCTACGATTGCGTTGCTGGCATCGACAGCTCGGATGGTATTGTCACTGGCTCGAGATAAAGGTACCAACTCCTCAACTGCCTTCTGAGTTTTCCCACGCTGATGTCCAATGTAGCCCTCCCATTCTCTACTTATCTTTCTTATGTTGACCGTCACACCCACCTACCAACGCGTTCTATCCTCGCCACCACTGGCCTCCTCATGTTGTTCGGACTGATCAATATCGGTTCGACCACGGCTTTCAACGCGATCCTCTCTCTCGCTGTTCTCGGGCTGCACGTCTCCTATGTTGTTCCGATTATTTTCTTCTTGTGGCGTCGCATTTGGCTGCCGCATAGCCTGCAGCCTGGACCATGGAGCCTTGGTCGGGTTGGAATCATCGTCAACATTGTCGCCATTATTTATCTCTGCTTCACGAGCATTTTCATGGTCTTTCCCGCTTACCAGCCGGTTACTATTTCGAATATGAATTACGCCTCGTTGATCTTCGGCGCGGTTTTGCTGTGGAGCGGGGGGTTTTGGTTGTGGCGAGGTCGAAAGGAGTATGATGGTCCTGTGGTTGTTCTGGCCGATATATGATGATTTGTTCTTTGGGTATTGAGAGGATCTCAAGCGTGTCTTTTGATGAGCATACTTAGTACTGGTAGTGATAGTCAGTAGATCAGCAGTGGGTCGATGAGGGTAGTAGTCCAAATGACAGTACATACAGTACAGACAATACACACAGTACCGTATTTCCACATCCCATCCGGCTGCCTGCCTCTTATCCACGGTTCTTTTCTCTCCGCGTTTCCCATCGCTCCTCTCTCTTTCTCTACTTTTTTCCTCCACTTTCTTCCTCCTCACCACAGTCAATCCATCGCCATGGCACAATTCCCACCGGTATTCCGCCGTCTACGACGCCCACTCCGACGAGGCCCCCTGCCGCGTTTCCTGGCCATGATCACCATCGCCCTCGTCTCCTGTGCCGTGGGATTATACCTGCTCCTGGCGTACCCGCTCGCGGACGATCCCCGGCTGGTGCCGGCCAGCGTGCAGCGCGCCCGCAACATTCTGCTGGTGACCGCCCATCCGGACGACGAGACCCTCTTCTTCAGCCCGACCATCCTCTACCACCGCACCAACCCCGAGGTGACTCGCGCCCTGCTGGTTCTCTCCTGCGGCAACTACAACGGGCTCGGCGACACCCGCCAGGCGGAAATTCACCGCAGCTGCGACCGTCTGGGCATCGCGCCGGAGCGCTGCATCGTCCTCGACCGGGGCGAACTGCAGGACAACCCCAAGGCCTGGTGGGACCAGGATCTCATTCGCGACGTCGTTGCGCAGTACGTGCAGCAGTGGCAGATCGATCTGCTGTATACCTTCGACGACGGGGGTGTGTCGGGGCATGTGAACCACCGCGCTGTGAGCGGGGGTGTGCAGTGAGCCTTTCCCCTTCCCTTCTCATCCCAGTACCTCTCATCAATATCATTTCCATCTGCCATACTCCGAGAAAACAGCGGTTAACTAATAAGTCAACGGTGCAGAAAATTCATCCAAACCACCCCCACCGCCCCACCCGCCTACATGCTACAGAGCGTCTTTCTGCTGCGCAAATACGCCTCGCTGGTGGACTTGCTGCGCACCGCGTTACCGTTCACCGGGCGCATCCTCCGCGCGCTGATGGTCAGCCCCGAACATGATCCCAGTCTTGCGGTCACAGGCCGCTACGAGGACACGGCGCTGCTGGTCAGCTCGTGGGAGACCTACCGCGTGGCGCGGGCGGCGTTCGCCCAGCATGCGAGCCAGTACTCGTGGGACCGCGTGTTGTATCTGGGGGTTAGTCGGTATATGTGGTTTAATAATCTGGTGCGCGTGCAGTAATTCTTGAGAGGTTGGATTTCATGCAGTGGTTTTCAGTGGAGGTGTTTGAACTTGGGAAGTATACTAGGTACGAACTACCGGGTCCGGAATTAGGGCACTGGAAGGGCAACCACGAATCTACAGACTACGATCGATACCACGAATATGAACAATGGGCTAATGTACATAACACCTCTTGAGGACTGAAACACAAAGCTACACCATCTTCCCCTCCGACTTGGCCGCCTCCGTGCGCGTGGGATCCGGTCGTCGCGCGGCTCGTCGCCCCCGCGCCAAGCAGAAGCAGACGGCCCCCACGAAGGACAGCAGGAACACCACGACCACGAGGAAAGAGAGGCGCTGGTCGCAGTGCGCGAAGAACTTGATCCACCGCGCATCCCGCCCGTGCCACGACGACGTGCCCAGGTGCTGGAACAGCGGGGTGTTGACGTATCCGTTTAGCATGTGCAGAGTCGGGTGGTCCGGGTCGCCGGCTAGGACGCGCAGGGCGGACCGGTTCGATTGCAGTGTAAAAATTGTCCTACGAAAGGGATCTTACGTTAGAGGCTTGTGCATTCGGGAGGAATGGATGGAGACTGCAAACAACTTACGAGGCATAGTGACAGCCCGTGCTGAACATGATGGTGATGTAAGGGAGCAGGGACCACCGCCGGTTGAAGCGGGGCAGGTTGTCGACCAGCGCGCGCACGTAAGCGTTGTCCGGCGCCGCGAGCATCATCCCCACCGAGATGCCCACGGGGTGCGCGGCGGGCGCCACGAACTCGAATTCGCGGAGGGGTTCGAGGGACTGCCGGCACGCGAGGTCCATATCTAGGATTGCTCCTGATGAAACTCATTGTTAACAAGAGCGCTTCGCTGTTCTTTTTCTTCGGGGAGAAGGGGAAAGACATACCGCCGTATGTATGCAGCACCATATACCGCAGCGCATCCACCCGCTGCACCAGCGTCGGATATCCCTCCCACATCGCCAGCAAATCCGGATACTGGCTCTTCACGAACTCGCGGGCGTTCTCATCCTCCCACAGGAACACCTCCCAGTCCGGGTGATGGTCTAGACACTGTGCGCGGGCACTCAGCCATCCCGCCCGCGGTGCGCTGGGGCCCAGGTGGACGTGATGGAGGCGGTTGGGGATGCGCGCGTTTACTGGGGGACCGCTGCTGTTGGCGTAGGATGCGAAAGTGACGTCGAATCCGTCGCGTTGGGTAGAGAGGATTGATTCGGCGGCGGAGGTCTTCCAGACGAAGGGTAGACGGAGGAGGAGATAGAGTTCGTGCATGGGCAGGAACAGACCCGCTAGTGTGATCACCGCGACTGCGACGAAGAGCAGCCGTACTCGCAAAGAAGCCATCGTAATGATTGTGAATGTTGATTAACGGCGAGAGGAGACACAAAGAATGATGAAAAAACGTGGGTGTATGGATAGAGTCACGTAGAAAGCATCGAGCCAAGAACTTCCCCGGGCCGCGTGGTCAACATTGTTGGCGAGATCCAAGGGGGATGAGATGTCACGGCCATGTAACCACCCGCGAGGCTTATTGCATTATTCACCAGAGCCCAGCTCATCCTGCAGGTCCAGCCACCATGCATACAAGCCGCCATGATAATGGCTGCCTAAACCTTCACTTGTACGACCTTTTCCCAATTCCAGAATGAGACCGACCTGCCGATTGGTGTAAGTGTGCAAGCGTAAAATCTGCAACCTGGTTAGCCAAACTAGCCCCAAACAAGGCATTCTGGTCGTCAGTGGCTCCGAGGGCAGTGGAGCCGACCAGAGAGAAGATGAGGGCATTCGGGTTCCGCGGGTTACAGACGGACATTCCCCGAACAGCCACGGGTGGGGGCCGGTCAACCTTCACCGCATCGGAGGGATGAGTGCAGGTCAGAATAAGTGAGAATGAAATATTAATTATAGTAACTGAGACACGCACTTTGACCGGCCGTGCTGATGCAAAGCCAAGTCCAACCCTTCCAGATGTGGAGGGGAAGAATTGAAGGATATGGTGGAAAAATCCGGCAGTGGGTGGACTGTCACTCGCTAGGCAAAACAACCAAGCTTTTTGAGAATTTGGCGCCCAAGGCTGGAAAAGGGGGTGCAATTCCGTAGGGCTGAACTAAATCGGAACAAGACTTGACCCTGAATCACACTCCGACTGGAACCCTGGGCCATTTCCGCCTTCTGCCACGGGTCTCAAATTATAACCACGCCCCTCCCTCCCCCCCCCAATATCTGGTGGGCGTTTGCTCGCCTAAACTTTCCCGCACGAAAAACCCTGAACTGAAGCCTAGTTTTAGTGCTGATCAAATGTCTCACATCCGGACTGACAAGCAGCAACGAGGCCTATACTCGGCCTCTGTTTGGTCCCCACGTAGATGAAAATATACACCTATACATGTGAGTTGGTCAGGGGTTTTGGCTTTTGGGATCGGTCGTGCGTTCGGGGTCCTTTGGTCGTGAGCAATCATTTTACTCATTATCTATCTGCCTGCGCCCACCCGGCTCGAGCATTCTGCACCTGCATACATGATAGGCAAAATTGCGGCAGTAGTGGACCAGCGCTGTCTCCAGGCAGACATATTCTACATTCACTTCCGATGGATGGGGGGGGGGGTGTTTCGTAGAGACAGTAGATCTTGCCGCCCCTCAGGATTCGATTCATCTCTGCCTACGTATCGTGTAACCGTTGTAACAGGTGGCATCTGGCACCACCCATGCCCTGGGTGGTCGTCGCTTTAGCATCGTCGCTTAATAATGATGCTTGGTTGGAATCAAGCGTGAGGCCCTCAACCATCAACACCACCACCTGTCACCTAGCATCGAATACGAGGGGCAGAAATGGCACCCACTCGGCTGCGACGTCTGGCTATCTTCGCCCTGCTCGGTGCAGTGCTGATGATCTGGACGCTCTATCAGCGAGAAGAGTGGGATAACCAGTTGATGACTTTAGAGAATCAAAACCCGTTGCTCTATCATCATGTCCATACGTATCATGCGGAAGGAGGAGGTACGGTCCCGCCCACCATCACAATTCCACAAACACAAACATGACTGACAACCTGCACAGCCTGGTATATCCCGCCGACATGGATGAGCGCATCCGACCACCAGCCCAAGAACATTGTCGAAGCCGCCGAGCTGGCTCTCGGCCTCGTCAACACCGCCGAGCACTATCTGCCGCACTCGGCCATCCCCAAGGTCGTGCATCAAACCTGGAAGAACACGCGCATCGGCACCTGGCCTCAGCTCCTCCGCCACAGCGCCGAGCGCTGGCTGCAGGCGACAGACGGGCAGATGGCGTATTTCCTGTGGACAGATGCGGGAATGACACAGTTGATCCGCAAGGTCGAACCAGCCCTAGAGGTGCAGTTCGCGAGTCTGGCGAGCAATGTCGAGCGGTCGGATGTTTTCCGGATCCTGGTGTCCAAGTGGATTGGGGGTGTGGTAAATCCAGCCCAGCCCTGGTTCAGTATCTATATCTTTTCAAAGAATGGAGACTGATAGGAGATAGTACGGCGATATTGACACCGAGCCCCTCCGCCCCCCGCCGAAATGGCTCAGCGCGATCGACCTTCTGCCCTGGAACGACACACAGACCGGCGTTGTCTACAATTCGACCGGTCCGGTGCACGCCATCGTCGGGCTGGAGGCCGACTGCCGTGAGGACACCGACACCTACTGGCGCATGGGCTACTCGCAGCCTGTGCAGCTGACCCAGTGGGCCTTTGCCTGGGCACCCGGCCACCCGATCCTGCAGACCTTCCTCGATCGCTTTTCAACCACCCTGACGAACATTTCCGATCGCTACGGCGGCTCCCTTGATTCCCGGGCTGCGCGTCAGGAACTTCTCGCCCTCGATCCGTTGACACTGACGGGACCTGCCGCGTTCACGGACGCAGTGCGTAGCCGGCTGGAGGAGGTAGCTGATATACGATGGCAGGCCTTGTCGGGACTGCAAGATGGGGGGAGGAGTAAGTTGGTCGATGATGTTGTGGTTCTTCCCATCACGGGGTTCAGGTAAGATTCCCACTTTCAGGCTACTGGCTATGGCTGACTGAGATGGCGATGGTGTAGTCCCGGCCGCGGGGCGTATGGGAACATGGGTTCGAAGCCCATCACCGACCCCTCGGCAAGACTCCGACATCTGGCGCAGGGGTCGTGGCGGGCATTCGATCTGACGGTGGAATATGGAAAGTTCTGTCGAACGGTGCTGGGCATGTGTCGCGACTGGTCCAAGGTGCCGACTGCTGCGATTGCTTGATAGTTTGTCTTTATTGTAATTCGATGGTGGGCTATGATTGTGATTATGGCGCTGGCGGAGTCGGGATGCTGGGGATACCCTTTGCGGAGGCACTGTACTGTACACAAAACACCATGAACTTCAAAATAACTTTATGTATGCTAAGTAGCAGGCACCGGTATCTCCTCCCATCCGTCCTCCCCGGGCTGCCGATTTTCTCGGATGAGCTGTAACCCCCGTCTTCCACCGAATCCATCACCACAGAAACCGTCGTTATCCGCCACCCGCTCGACCGTCTGGTAAGATCCCCCATTGGAATGCCTCGCATCCGGCACCCATATTCTCTCAGTCACGACCTCCCCAGCGATCTCCGTCCTCCGCGGATTGAACCGTGGAAACCCGGCCAAGCGACTCGCGAGCCCGTGCAGCACCGAGTACAGCCGTTCGAAGCGTCGCGTCGGGCGCAACCACCGGAAGCTCCGCTCAGTGTACGCCGTGCGCACATAGGGATTCATATACACCTCGGAGTCAGTGAGATCGTCCACACTCGCCGCTGTTGGAGGATCCTGCAAGTCTGCGTGAATGATGCAGCACTCGGACCCGTCGTAGAACAAGTCACGGTCCGCGCGAAACCGCACAGGGTGGTCGGGACGCTGGAAATACGTGGCGTTGAAGGCGACCATGCCACCCCAGCAGCTGCGCACGCGCACCGCGTCCTTCTGCGCCAGCACGTCCTGTCGACTGCGGGCGTGGCCGGCCGTGCTGAACCACGGGTAGAACTGCAGGCCGATCCCGTAGCCGTCCAGATCGCGCGTGGCGTATGTGTCGTAGAACTTGAACGGGTTGATGAAGTCCACGGCGCACGCGGCGCGGTACCGGGCCACGCCGTCGGGTGCATTGGCAGCATTTGTGGAGAAGAGCAGTTGCACTGCGTCGATGGGGTTGAAGATGACGTCGTTGAGGTATAGGATTCGATCGTAGGGCTGGGCTGCGGGGTCATCCAGCGGTCGCAGGGCGCGGTTACGCAGCTCGGCCAGGTAGTCGGTGCGCTTGATGCGTTGGGCACCCCCTGGAACGGTGACCCGGGGAACGGTGCTTAGATCGAGGTGAAGGTCGGACTGTATAGATTTGTTGCATGCGACGCGGTCGTCCAGATGACGGAGCGCTCGCTCGCCCTGTTCGTCGCTGTTGCTTTCGTAGATGCTGACGAAGATGTTGCCTTTGCCGAGGAGGTCGATCAGCTGCAGGAGAGACTCGCCCCATCTGCCGCCCGCGATTGTGCCTTCGGGGTCGTAGAGAATGGCTGCGACGAAGATGCGCTCGTTGCGCGGGTTGCCGCGGCCATGCTGGTCGGACTGCGTGGCTCGCTCGAGCACCTGCTGGTAATGGGGTGGCAATCGCGTGTAAGAGGGGAAGAAGAGAGCGGTGCAGCTAATCAAAATGATTAAAAAGCTCAGTACTATCCGGAACAGGTGTCGGATGAACGACCAGCGAGGTGAAGCAAAGCGACGAGGTCTCGCACGCTGGGGTTGCCAAGGAGTTGGAGCGGATCTGCACAACTTGCGCCAGAATGAACGATGCGATCGACTGCTGGGAAGAACCAGCCCAGCTTGCTCCCAGTCGGAGACTGAGGCAAATGAGTCGATGGACTCGCGACTCGCGAGGTCGTGATACTCGACTGATTGCACTCTGGGAGGTGGCATCGTGAGTGGTGAAAGGTTACTGCTGGAATTCAGTCTGGCATTGTATGTATATATGTATATATGTATGTAGATAGGGTTCTGGCCTGGCCTGGTCGGTCTGGTGGAGAGGAGAGTAGGTGACGCGTGGACAAAGTGCGTGGGCTTAAGCAATCCTAGGCAGCCGTCAAAACACAACACAACACGGCACATTCACCGTACAAACAATTACCACCACCGACGGGATAGGCTCGGAACCTTCCGAGCAGTGTGACGTTTGACTCCAGATCCAGGATTCAGGATTCAAATTGCTGGCTGAAACAGAATGCAGCCTGCAACTGCCGCCAGAAGACAGGTCTCATCAAATGACACCCAGCAAGGCAGCCAGGCGTTGCCGTGGCGATTGTGCGACCTGCAGGAGGGAGAAAAATTAGGATGAAGAGGAAGGAAGATGAAATTGACTTTGTTAATGTTGGCCAACTACCTAGATGACATTGAAGCATCCTAATGCTCGTCAACCTCGCACTCTCATTGCTGGCGCTGATGCTCCCTTCGGGGACCGATCTTCCTCTTCCTCATCGCGTGCGGTATTTCTATGCCGGGGGCGAGTACACTACCCTGGCAGACACCGGCGAGCACATTCGCACCGGCCAGATCTATGTGGAGAAACTGACCCCCACGCGAGTCACTCAACCCTACCCCATCGTCCTGATCCACGGACAAGCTCAGACTGGGACCAATTGGCTGAACAAACCGGACGGTCAACCCGGATGGGCCTCCTACTTCCTGGCCCAGGGCTACGAATGCTACCTCCTCGACCAACCCTTCCGCGGTCGCAGTCCCTGGCAATCGTGGAACGGAGAGCTGGAGACTTACTCGGCGGAGCACCTGCAGCGATACTTCACTGCTCCCGAGCGGTATGAACTGTGGCCTCAGGCCAAGCTGCACACCCAGTGGCCGGGATCCGGGGTGATGCACGACCCGGTCTTCGACGAGTATTACGCCAGCACCGTACCCTTCATCAGCGACAATACACTCCAAGAAACCGCCATGCAGAAAGCGGGCGTCGCTCTGCTCGATAAGATCGGCACGCCAGTGATCCTCCTGGCACACTCTCAGGGCGGCATCATGGCCTGGTTGTTAGCCGACCAGCGACCGGATCTCGTGCAACTGATTGTCTCCCTGGAACCAGGCGGTCCCCCGTTCCGCGATGTCGCCTTCGGGAATGGATCCGCCCGCGCATATGGCTTGACGGACATTCCTATCGCCTTCTCGCCTGCAGTGGTCAATCCCGCAATCGATTTGGCGACGACTGCCATCCCCGCCACCCACCCGGATGAGGTGGGCTGTGTGATTCAAGCAGACGATCCGCCTCCGCGACGGCTGGCCAATTTGCAGCAAACGTCCGTGGTGCTGGTCACCTCAGAGGCATCGTATCATGCGCCGTACGACTGGTGCACCGTCCGATTTCTGCGCCAAGCAGGGGTGAGCACCGAGCATGTGCGGTTGGCGGACCGGGGTCTTCGTGGTAATGGCCATATGATGTTTTTGGAGAAGAACAGTGATGATATTGCAGCGCTGGTGCTCGAGAGGATTCAGAGGTTCAATTGAATAGCAATCAGGGAGCGGGGGTGAGCGTGTCAAGTCACTGGGTATAATCGCTGCGTGTTGCTTTAACCTCGGTGTAACTCTTAGTGCCTGAGGCAGAGATTGTTTCCTCTTTCAGATTAGGAGCGGTCATGTGTGTTTGAGCGTTTGAGCTTGTGACTGCCTGACTGCCTGACTGCCTGACTGCCTGACTGCCTTAGTGCCTCAAAGCCTCCAGGGAATGTCTTCTGCTCCTCGGCTAATCCTCGGCAGGATCCAGAATGATTTTTGACAGCTCCGTTAAGGGACGGACTGGGCCGACCGTCACCGAGCGAGTGACTGCTGTGTGAATTGCCAGATCTGGAAATGTAACCAACTGCCCCCGCATCCCCAAGTCATCCATAGATAGTCGCTTAATTACAGTACAATTCATGGTCTACCAACATTTCAAGAATGCTTCGTCTCTCAATCTTCCCACTCCTTGCCTCCTAACCTACCAACCAGCATAATGCGACCGCAACCAGACCAGGAATTGATCGATCTCTCGCAAGAGCAGCCAGCATCAGTCGAGCCTGCCGAGCCGAGCATTGCCGACAAAGGATGGCTGTATGCCAAAATCCTCAGTGCCGGCTTCTCTTTCTTTGTCGCCGGGGTCAATGATGGTAGTTTGGGCTCCTTAATCCCCTATGTGATCCGCTCCTACCATGTGAGCACCAATCTTCTCGTCGTGGTCTATGTATCATCCTTCGCGGGATGGCTGTTGGCCGCCGTGACCAACAACCCGCTCTGTCAATATCTCGGCCTCGGAGCTATCCTGGCCCTGGGCGCAGCCCTTCAAGTGCTCTCCCACGGCCTTCGAGCCTGGCTGCCCCCGTTTTCGCTTTATGTCGTCACCTTCTTTCTCGCCAGTCTAGGTCAAGCGTACAATGACACTCACGCCAATACCTATGTTGCTTCCGTCAATGCCGCCCATCGCTGGTTGGGATTTATCCATGCCATGTATATGGCAGGGTGCTTGGTCGGTCCGTTGGTTGCCACGGCTGTGGCATCGGCAGGAACAACTACACAGTGGAACCTGTTCTATCTGGTGCCTCTGGGCTTGGGGGTTCTTAATTTAGCATTTGTGCTGATGGCGTTTCACAGCCAGCTCGCAGTCAAGTCTGCTACTTCACACCCTTCACCAGAGGCATCGCGAGACGATCCCCTTTCCAACTCCCACTCCAAGAGTCACCGTGCGCTAGTCGAGATCAAGAATACTCTGCGCGTGCCCACAGTCTGGCTTGCCAGTCTGTACTTTTTCTTTTTTCTCGGAGCGGCCACTACCGCTGGAGGTTTGTCATCTCCGCACCGGGCCTGTATTTATAGTGAGTCAGGGGCTAATGCGAAACAGGCTGGATGGTTGAATACCTTGTCAACGTGCGGCACGGCAATTTGGATGCGATGGGATATGTCCCCACTGGATTCTATGGAGGCGCTTTCCTGGGCAGATTGCTCTTAGCTGAGCCCACCTTCCGACTGGGAGAACGGCGGATGATTTTGTTTTATGCCGTGTTATGTGTGGGACTGCAACTAGTCTTCTGGCTGTAGGAATCCCTCCATCCCTCCGCCCCTCCACTTCCCCTCAATACAAGGTATACTGCTAATGTGTCACGTGCAGGGTACCGAACATTATTGTCGAGGCGGTCGCAATCTGCGTTCTAGGATTTTTTTCTGGGCCATTCTTTGCTGCCGTAAGTACTGCACTGCCAATATGTTTCTTTGAGGGACAGTCTGCCGATGCTGACATATTGAGCAGGGTATATCGATAGCCTCGAAGATACTTCCGGCAGAAGTTCGGAGTTCAGCGATCGGTGTGTTTCTTTCCTGCATACCGTCCTTCTTTCTCTGTTCTGCTTCTCCTTGCTTACATATGCATTGACTATTTTTCTGAAAGCATTTGTCTTTGTGTTCGGTCAGATCGGAGGCTCTCTGTTCCCCGTGTTGACCGGAATCCTTTCCGCCCGCACAGGAGTTAAAGTCCTGCAGCCCATGCTTGTGGCTTTACTCTGTGCTACGGCGATTAGCTGGCTTTTGTTGCCTAAACCACCCAAGCTACGCGACTAGGCATCATGTTCCCACCCCTTTTAATTGCCGAAAGGTGCAAATGACAATCAATAAGTAGTAGTCGGGAAACAGGGATATATATAACGAGGAGAAGTGGATCGACATGAATGCACATACTCTACAACAGCAGCCATTCTGCAGAATCACATCAATCCATATATTCAGAAGAGCAACATCCCGATCTCACCATCTAAATGATATGGATTTAAACCTCCCTGGTCACTGGGTGAAGGTAGCGGACCGAGAGTCACGTGTCCCGACTGAACGGGCCCGGTCGACCAGTTCGACGTTGACAAAATGGGTCAATCACAAATGGGTCAATCACTGTCATCAACAAGCTGTGGACTCCGCGGAATTCTTTTGATTTCTTCTTCACTCATATTTCTGTATCAATGATCGACTCCGTATCCACTGAGTGATCAAGAATGGTCCCCGCGGGTCCCCGCGAGCCCCCATATCCGCATTCGACATGTCTATTTTTGTTTGACTGGGACGCCGATCGAGGAGAAAAAAGTGGGTACCGCGTATGCTTTGTTGCTGGGACAGTGTTGGTCATCTACCCAGATGCTGACCACGTTAGTCGAAAGGAATTCTACATCACCGGCTGTGTCATTCGATCCTGACAATCCTGCCTTGGTTTAAGGACTTGTGGCGGAGCAGTGCATAACTGAGCCAGACACCCACACTGCCAGAGGTGATATATTTTGCGAGGGTTTCTGGGCGACAACCACTCTCTCCCCGGCTAGACAACTCAAGAAGTTCTGCCAAGGAGATGCAATGGAACACACCAAGCTCATGACAACATGAACGGTAATCTGTGGAAATCCTGTCGTGGGCTGCCATGGCATGGAGGAGGGTTTGCCGCATGCGGATGTCCCCACAACCCTAACTCAATCGCCTTCCGGCGCCCACCGATTCGACTATCAATGCTTCATTGTTATGACGTGAGGTTTTAACTTTTGCCCCGGCAACACGATATTATCACTGGTATGAAAGTAAAACTGGGGTGAATACTATTGAATGGCTGGGATTCACTTTCCAGAAACGGAAGAAGCCCCAAGCAGACGCGAAGCATGTGCGCTGTCGGCAGTAGGCATTGGAAGAGTTCATCCTCTGGAAGAATTACTCGATGATAGTGCTTTCCATAGCACTGTGCGAAGCTCAATTCAATCCCTGGCAGTAAGATACTGCTCAACCATGTTTTGGGTGAGCCCAACGCAAACTCAACAAGCTGCCGGCGCTCCACGCCCCAGGGTATCTTCGGGAGTGGAAGTGCCACACTAAATACCCAGCAGGGTTCCCAAATAGTGATGTCAAAATTGACTTGGTGTAGATTCCAGACCTATCTACAGTACCAACCACTTCGTCATTATCGGGGTTATGGACACAGTGGACCAAATCATCGATGTTGCGATTTGTCAATATTCTGAAGGTTTTGGGTCTTCCAGCATTGACCGGAGAACCCAGCCTACTGTCGTGCATCTCATTCTGACGTCTTACAAGCTTTCAAGGAGGAATCCAGCAAGCAGGTCGAAACTTGAAATACAGGGCAAAGGTGCAATATCCTAGTCATCGAGAAGTATCTCCTCGAAGCATGTTGAAATTAGCACCTCAGTCCAGGTTTTCTTGTCACTTATCCCTGCTACGCTCAACATCTATGCGAATTGTTCGAAAGTTTAATCCCTCACCCGAAACTCCATTCTTCCGATGAGAATCAATACCCTGCATAAACAGTCCTGCCGGCGAACAACCACGTGTAGAACCGACCATGGCTACCTCGTTCCAACCTAACGTCCATTACACCTTCGGCTCCCCTCTGTCCACCACTGCGCTCTTCGGGACTCGACGAGCGTCGGATATCCTGGAGCAGGAGGGATACACAACCACATATCAAACTTCCACCTCGAGGCGGGGGTCGCGAGCCTTGAGTGGTGGTGGAAGCTCCACGCTGGCGGATGTTGTCAGCTCACTGACTCGTCGCAGCAGCGACGCTATGATCTCGTCGAGCATCACAGATGCGGATTACGCGACACTCCTCGAATGGATTCGAGCGGAGCGAATGCGCAAGCTTCCTGCCGAGGGGAGCAGCTATGACAAGGCGCTTGTCTGGGCGGCTTTGTTTGTAGAAAGACTGCATTCATTTGACACGGCTCTGGAGCAGTTTGCCGGGGACAGTCACATGGCCGCCCAGCTTGCCTATGTTCACTGCGCGAGTTTACTCGAGGTATGCATGCCTAACCCAGCCACATAGTCAATTCGAATGCTAAACTGTCTCGCGTAAGTTGGCGGAGGACAATGCCCCGGCGTTGATGGATCTATTCGGGTTCTTCTACCGCTCATCCATGGGCCTTGGGAACTTGTTGGATCGCACAGAACTGTTCTCTGTGTCCCAGGAGATCAAGGACCAACTCATTCTGGCCTTGGCTGACCTTGTCACTCTCGTCGTGGGCGTGGCCAGACACTTCCACCGGTCTCTGAACTCTTCAGACTCGGTCTCCATTGACATATACAGCACCTTTCCGGGTCCAATTGACAGCTTCAAGGCTCGCTGCGAGCATGTCTCCGAGTTGATGTGGCGCCACCAGCTGATCCGGGAGGGTTTGAACGGGGACAAAGGTGAGCGCGATTGCTTTCAAACTACTCCTCATCTCCGCAACAGTGGCTAATGCTGTCGTGCTACAGTCACCGAAATCCGAGCCCTCAAAGATTGGCTGCAGCCTGAGGACCCCGTGCTAGTCAACGTCGCGGAAACAACCGCGCACTTTGCCCAGGAGCGTGAGGAGTCAACCTGCCTGTGGATGACCCCATACTTGACACGATTCCTCAAGAGCAATCGCAAGTCCCTGGCGGTGCATGGTAAACCGGGTTCGGGCAAAACCATTTTGGCGACCGTGATCAACGACCATCTCCAACACCCTGTCGGAGGTACCCTTTACAAATCGATCTTTGTCCCGATCAGTAAGTCATCTCTCCCAGCACCAGAGAATCCTACTGACGGGCAACACAGGCAGTCGTATCCCAGCCAACACCACCCCTCGTGCAGTCGCCAAGATGATCCTGTCACAGCTCTTCGACAAGCGCATCGGCAATGTGCGACTCTACCAGACTCTATCGGATGCGTACACACGCAGTCAGTCGACACTGGAAGAGGACGCGTACGACGATCTACTGTGGGCTGCGGTGGGGAACGCACTGAAGAGCAGTCTCCAGGGTGCCAAGGAACTCGTCCTGGTGGTTGACGGAATGGATGAGGCCAGCTGCGGAGAGACCCTGATGCACAAGCGACTGATCGAGGCTGTGGCCCCCGCGGATAGAGTCAAGTTGATTGTTTTGGGCGCCCAGCAGCCGCTCTCCACGTCTTCGCAGAGCACTGTACATGTCTCGCCGGAGCTTGTCTTCGACGACATCGCCGCTGTCGTACGAAAGATCCTGCAGCATACTCGTGCCTTCACCTCGTTGCCTGAGGAAGAACAAGAGATCAACGTCACGCGGATTGCTGAAGCGTCCAGTGGTTCGTTCCTCTGGGCCAAATTGGCCGCCAAACGCATCCGCGAGGAGGGCTCGTCCAACGCCCAAGCTCTGACCAGAGCCATTGAAAGTGTGGCTAACACTGGCAAGACACTCTCCGATCTGGTCTCGCATAACCTGCATGCGAAGCTGAGCGAAGATGCATTGAAGGTGTTGGCTTGGCTCTCCACTGCGGCTCGTCCCATGACGCAAAAGGAGCTGTCGGCGCTTTTCTCCATCCACGTCGAAAATTCCACCATCACCGACAAGCCGCTTGACATCCAGCAGCTCCTGAAGCCGGTTGCATCGCTTGTCTTCATCCAGAGCCATCTGGTCTACTTGCGCCATGGACAGATTCGCACCGCGATCTTGGACGTGCTGGCGAAAGATAAACTATTGCCGACTGTGAAAAACAGGAACAGCGATCTTGCACAGCGACTGCTATTATACACCAAGGAGGCCGTCACCAGCGAGCACGAGCCCTCGCTAGATCCACTGGACGAGAATACCACTCAGGATCTGCTGGCTAAATATCCTCTACTCGACTTCGCCCTGCGCTACTGGTTGACGCATGTCAAAATCGCGTTCGGCTGCACCACCGACCAGGAAATCACCACTGCAGCCAAAGAGCTGCGCAGTGCGCTTCCGACTTCGCCCACCATGCCACTGCTTGAGATGACTGTTTGGGACAATAAATCCACTCCCTCGTTGCGGCTGTTGCACGGCATCCAAACCCGACTGTATCGGCAGGCGTTGAGCCCTACTCACGGCACGACCCTACAGACTGTCCTCTGTCAGGCTCTCTTCTACCGACGTATTCATAAGACCCTCCCAGCCCATATTAGCAAGATCTTCTATGATGCTGCGAGGATGAGTCAAACCGTGCTCTCGCCCCGACACCTGATCACTATGCAGATGATCAAGTTCTACCTGGAAGTAACTGCCGACCAAGTCGCGGACTCCAAGACCGAGATTATGGTGAAACGCACCGAGATGCTGCAGCTTCTGGTTGAATGCTACAAGATCCATTACGGGGTGTCAAGCAGCATGGTGACTTCCACTCTGACCCAGCTGTCGGAACATTTCATCTCGATGGGAGACGAGGCTCGAGCCAAGGAGATCACAACCTCGCTGCAGGGGCCGACCACGGACGGGGCGCCGCAATCAACGGGCTCACGACCGACGGACGACTCGCTCTTGCTCCACCTCCACGGTCGCAAAGATGCGATGGAGACGCGGACGACTTTCTCTCTGGACGAACTGGAGCTGGACGATGTGATCACCCGCGCCTTCGACTTCAAGTCTCTGCAGGCCAAGGCCGAGCGGTTCGTGGCCGAGAAAGACCTAAAGGCCGCCGAGCGGACGTATATTGAGCTGTGGCAGCAAACCAGCAAGGAATATCGCCTCAGCCACTCGTCTGACTGGGAGCTTAAGAACATGGACGCCGTGCTGGGCTATGCCAAGTTCCTCAAGTCCCAACATCGGGAGAACGAGGCCGCTTCAATCCTGTCCGGCTTCTGGGAGGGGTATAGCCAAAGCACGTCGAGCTCTGAGGCAGTGGCCTCCAAGTTCCTAGATGTGGCGAAGGTAATGAAATCTGTGGGACTTTCCGTGCTGGCACTCAGCGTTTTCAAACACTGCGCTCAGAGTACCAACAGTCAGAGCGGTGTTCATCAGGAGGTACAGCAGCATATCAATACCACTTCACGGGAGGTGATGAAGATGGCGACCTCGACCAGCTCGACCATCACCGAATCGAGTCTCAAGGAGATGGTATTCAACACGTCTTGCACTGAACAGGTCTCTGTAACTGCCACAAACACTCTCTTGGAGCTGTATCTGTCGCAGCATCGATGGCAGGACGCCACCAGGGCCATCAAGCAAGTCCTTCGGACCATGTGGCCTGCCTTCTTTGCACCTTCGGTGGACGAAGTGGTTCTTCCCTCGAGCAATCTGGAGTACTGCATCGAGCTTGCAGAACGGCTGGCAAATTGCTATCGCTCCCGACGCCGAACAGCAAAGGAGGAGGATGTCCGACTGCGTCTGTATCAGGCCGTCCGCCGCGGTCGGCCGGCGGGCGACAAGCTGCAGGGCCGTGTCACAAATGCCATTCTCCATCTATACGAGCGCATGTTGCAAAGTGATAAGCTGATCACCATCCATCAGGATATCCTGAGCGACTCCATCAAGCGATACGGATCAGAGCATCCGACCGTCGTCAAGCAGCTATGGAAGCTGGCGGAGCTGACTCGTCCTCGTCCTATCGCGGTGGATTACTATCGTCAGATTGTGCATATTCTCAACAAGGACTCGGAATCCTGCCATCCTGATGCCTTTGAGCCTTTGCTGATCGTCGTGACTGAGCTCCTCAACCAGGCACGCTACGCGGACGCCTTGAAGCCCTGCCGCGTACTGTTCAATACGGTGCAGAAACCCAAGACCAGCCCCAAGCTGCAAGAACCGGGTTTCGTCCAGACGCTTTATGAGCGATACATTCACTGTTTGCGCATGGTTCACAGCGACACCACAGTCATTCACGACGTGACATTGCAGTACCGCAAATCCTGCATCAGCCTCTTTGGCACCGCGGCCTCGATCACCATCCAGGCCACCAAGACTCTGGCTAATATCTGCCTGGAGTCTAAGCGGTACGAGGCAGAAGCAATCGAGCTGTTTGAAGAGTTGCTGCACAGCAAGTCCAACGAAGTCGACATCGACCGTGACGATATCCGTGCGACACTTGATTCGATTTACGAAGAACAAAATATCCTCGTCAACGTGTCGAAGACGGAGTCCATGAGCGCCGAGCAAGTGAAGAGGGTGATCTCTATTCGCACACAGCGTCTGGCTTCTCTTCGCTCCACCCACGGATGGGCCCATGAAGAGGCTTTGTCGCACCTCAGCGAGATCGTGGCTCTGTACTCGAAACAGAGCGATACACAGGCTGCCGTGACCTTGCTGCGCAACGCCACAGCCCAGGTCCTCGCCACCGAGTCGTCGTCCATCCAGCTGAGCGCCGCTGCCAAGACCATTGCTACTGGCTACATCACAGCCGGTCAGGTAGACCGAGCGAGAGACATATCCCAAGAAATATACCGGCAGATTGTGGCCAAGGACACCACCAATGTCGGGGCTGTGGGATTCGACCTGACCTCCAGCCAGCGGCAAAGTCTGTCCTTCCTGGCCGAGCTGGAGTACAGCCTACGCCAGCGCGAGGACTCCTCGCTCACACTTAATGAGATCTACTCGGCGCTGACCACCGAGTACATGTACTATGAGCACTTCCGCACTGAAATCGGCTCGAAGAACAGCAGTGTCATGACCGTCACCTCGTCTGCCTCGCGCCTGTATGGCTTCTTGTCGGCCAAGGGCCGTCAAGCTGACGCTGCGCGACTCGTAGAGCAGTTCACCAATTACTTCCTCGCCACGGAGGGGTCGACCGTCCAGGCGAACCCCAATCAAGCCAAAGTGTTCATCGCCACCCTCCTCGAGTACTTCCACTCGCACACCTCGCAGCACTTCCTCCGCTCCGTGGCGATCGCCAGCTACGACCGGGTGACCCAGCTGCTGGCCACAGCGGACTACAGCGCAGCGTGCGGCCTGGCTCTCACAGCCTTCAAGTATATCCGGGCACATCAGGGCTACACCTCCCCCGCGGTGCTCAAGATCGTCTTCAAGCTCGGACTGGTGATCGCCGGTCGAAACGTCGAGGCGCGGCCCGCCGCTTCGTCCCGCAAGGAGATGCTAGGCGTGTCCGCGACCATCCTGCAAGAGACGCTGGGCTACCTCAAGCAGCAGAAGGTCGACCTGACGCAGCTGGACCTGGTGCACCTCAACAACCTGATCTGCGTGCTGGACGAGCAGCACGACTACCACACCCTGGCCTGGATCCTGACCTCGCTCTGGAACAACCGCGACACTAACCACATCGCCACCTCGCAGCCCCAGTCTGCCTACACCCTCGCCCTGGGCCGCATGCTTGTCATCACCCGTTATCTGATTGGTGATTATTCCGCTGCCATGCGTCTCGCCGAGGACATCGTCTACAACTGCGCCCGCGTCCATGGCCCGCGCCACCCCAGCACCGTCGAGATGACCGTCCTCCTCTCGCAGATGTACACCAGCGTCGCACAGGGGTATCAGTCTCAAAAGGACCGGCGCGAGCTGGCGTACCGTTACTACAAGAAGGCGGCATCGTTGCATGAGAATGCGCTGCGGGTGTTTATCGATCCGAGTTCTGTCTCCGCGACCGAGATGGAAGACAGCCCCAGCAGTAGCGAGTCGGGATCTGGCGCGACCAGCCCTGGAGGTATCGTGGAGGACGAGGGTAAACATGTTCGACAGCATCTGCATCTGCTGAAGTTAGCGGTGGAGCGACTGGGCGACTGGCCCAAGGAGTATGCCGAGTATGAGCGTCTGAATGCGGATCTCTTCCGGACCTTCGCCAAGGATTTGAAGGATGTGGAGGGCGTCGAGAAGTGGAATTTGAAACGGTTTGGCTCGGGTCGCGCTGAGGCGAGCGATGACTTGATCGCAACGGGAATTAATCAAGTGGTGGGGAGCCATGAGCGGCTTGCTATTGCTGTTTGAAAATGCTCTGGGAGTGAGAAAAGTGTTTTGGTATATGTTCACATATTGATAAATAGTTACGTATAATGCAATTTGTTGTCAAAATTACCTATATTTTACCGGCAGGACATTCGAGTAGACATTCAGTTCCTAGTAGGGTCATTGACAAGCAGAAGTTTGAGGTCATCAGAAGGTGGTTGTGAGTGATACAGATCGCACCTATCTCTCTCACAGCCAGCCCCAAGCCCAACATTCTCACCATCACAACCAACTCACCAATTCCGTTTCAAAACTTTGGCCAGAGCTGCCACCTCAGTGTGGTCCCGCGTATTCTGCATGCGATGACACCACACCCCGCGTCTCTCTTCGCCCCCCCCCCCCCCGGGACTCGCTTCGTACAGGAACTCGCCGCCATTCTGGAGCGAATCGCCTCCCTTGAGCGCCAGTCCACTGGGGAGCTGCTTCAGCGTCTTCCAGAACGACTCAGCCACGATCTGCACCATGCTCTTCTGGATATACTCGGGCTTCTCGCCGAGAGCCAGCGACAAGAGCAGCCCCAGTTGCTCGTAGAGCTTGCGGGTGGGATCCGCGTAGATGGGGAAGTGACAGCCTGTCTCCTTTGCATAGATGTCAATCAGGTCTGGGTCGCCGCACCCCACCACTACCACAGAGGTAGAAGTGCTTAGTTGAGATAGAAACTCTAGGGTGATGGTCTTGGAGAGGACCTCGATGTATTCCTTGCAGCTCTGCGGGTGGTTGAGTTAGCATCTGGTGCGTTAGAAGCTGGGAGAAAGGAAAGCATACTCCACAGAAGAAATGGCGGATGAAGATAACGAGAGTGTTGGGGACTGCATCTGGACCGCTGTAGAGGGTCGAGTATTAGTGTGGTTGCCCGTCACGGTCGAGGACAGTGTAACCGGCGACCTTGGCTTGGATCTCCGTGGAGGGGGGCACGTCGCCGGCTAACTTTGCAGATTCATTGTCTGTGGCAAGGGTGGGGGTGCTGGCACCGGAGGCCATGGAATTCTTGGGGAACTCGGACTCGTCGACAATGTCTGCCGTGGTGTCTGTTTGATGGGGAAATGTGGATGGATGCATGTTGCATGTGAGATGGCGTCGAGTTGTTAGTTAGCGAGAAAAGAACAGTCACCTGACCTGCCCCACCCCCACTTGCATTAAGCTGTCCTGTCATGTGAGGTGAGATTCTGAATCTTAGCTTAAGTTGATGGGTTTTTGACTGGTCAATGCTCGAGTCATTTCTGTGGTGTTAGAAAATAGAATGATTGGACACGGGTTTTTCGCCATTCACATTTCCATGTCACTATACCGGGGTTTTGGCCAAGTGCGAAGTCTTGGTCGGAAGTTGCGGTAGCAAAGCTGAACATATATATCGATGCAACTTCTTCGGTGTTGCATTTGAGCAACACTCTGCTATGCTGGCTTGTTTGTCGTCCAAAACATTCCAGTCGCCCTTGAAGGCGCATCCCTCAATTCAAGGGTCCCTCACTCTCCCGCACCATACTGAAGCCGTCGTATGGACGGAAGATCTAGACCCGGGCATGAGGCCAGAAAAGGTCTAGCAAACGTAAATCTGAGACAATCTCCTGTTTTCAAACATGGGATGCTGCCAAAAACGTGGATGGGAGGCTTATAGTAGGGTGCGGGCCAATGCTTAATCTGAAACCCGAGCAAATTAAGGTGCTGCCCCTTCAAAAAAGCCCTCGCGTTCGGTTCCTCTATAAAGTCATCCAGCTCCGTGTCCCCTCAAGTTGATGCGATTTTACTTTCTCTTCTCATTCCTGTGGCAATCTCATTCCTTTCATTCATTGCCGGCACTGGTGGCCTCGACCGTTCCTTACATACTTTCTTAATCCTCCTATCAATACTCCAGTACATTCTTTATCACATCCGCTTCAACTTCAAAATGCAAGTCCTTAGCACTCTCGCACTCCTGCCCGCCCTGGCACTGGGCGCCGTCCTGCCTGCTGCTCTTCAGAGCGGCACCAAGGTGGCCAAACGCGACTCGTGGGGAGGCAGTGTGTCGCTGGGTCCCACCAAGTCCGACATCATTAATGCGGTGACCACCCTCATCCCCGGCACGGCCCCTGCCACCCAGAACGGCGAGCTCTTCCTCTGGCCTGGTATGAGCAACGGCACTGGAGATCTCATCCAGACCACCATGGAGAGCTGGCCCAGCAACGCCTGGTGCGGTGCCACTACGGGCCAATGGTGTGTGCGCGCCAGTATCTTCGGTTCCTTCGGCCAGCTCGATGGCACTGGCTCCGCTGTCAGCGGTGACGACCACGTTCGCATCGAGTACAACCTGCTTTCCGACGATAACACCTGGGTGCAGACGGTCACCAATGCCTTGACCGGTGCCGCGCTCTCGAACTACTCCTACGCGGCGGGTCCTTACATGACTGGGTGAGTTGCCTCCTTCAATCTTTCTCGAGCCACTGCTCCCGGATGCTGATTTTGCTGCACAGGTATGGAACAGGCACCGAGTGTGACTCCGACTGCACGGGCACGGTGGCTGCTCAGGTGTACCTCAACACCACCATCACCCTCCGTGAGGCCGACACCACCTTTGGTGACACCATTGCAACTGGTGCCGGCGCCACCTACACCGGCCTGAGCTCGAGTGAGGGTGGTAAGGTGTGGACCATTGCGACCATCAACGTCCCCGCCATGGGATCGGAGACTGCCGTCGCCTCCTCCACCTCTGCCGCCACGGCCCACTCGACCCCCGTCGAGACTGCCGTCGTCGTTGTGGACGAGTCCAATACCGCTGCCACGTCCGTCGCGACCTCTTATGCCTCTGCCTCTGCCGCCTTCAGTGATGACACGGACGCTGCTCCCTCCGCCTCGCTCTCTGGACAGCGCTCCAGCCATGGGTTCGGCGGTGCCCCCAAGCCCAGCGAGAGTGTCGGCGCTGCTCCTTCGGGTGCTGCGCCTTCCGGACAGCACACGAAGCACCACGGCCACGAGGGCCACCACACCAAGCACCATGGTCACCAGGGCTCCGGCCATGGACGCGGCGGACACTCGAAGACTGCTTCTCAGCCGGCTGCCGCGCCTGCTGCCACGTCTGCCGGCGCTGCTCCCTCGGGCTTTGTCTCCAGCCAGGGCGGAAAGAGCCCCAAGGCTGATTCCGGCCAGCAGGGCAACTTCTAAGCGCAGGATTCCCCGACACTCAGTGTGGTAATTTTGAGTAGCGAAGCAGCGATGTATATATACCTTAAAAATGGTCAATATTCTTTCGGCCCAAACATGGGTTTTACGGACCATAACCCGTAGACTATTCGGACGATTCCTTGGACTCATGAGTAACCACGCGGAAGTAATGGTCGGTCATAAGATCGAGTAACAGACAGCATTCCAAATTAGCGATGAAACAGTCCTCAAGCACCACCACCAAGCCCCTAAAGCCCCGGGACAAGGCTTGGCACGGACCAGAGCTGCTTTTGCGGTTGTCTTCGACGGTCTTGGCGCTGTCCCGCAATGGGAATAAAAATAGGGGCACAGAGGCACATCCCAGAGCTTGGTTGACTGACTCTCAAGCTCATCGGCCCGTCGCCAACTCCGAGACACATTCGTCAGCCTGACACCGGAGTCAATCAGAATGCTTAGCACACGTCGATTGAGTGATTGGACCAGCGGGTGGGTTCGAATAACGGCGGTGTTTCAGATAAGGATTGTCTCGGCCGATGCCCGAACGTCCACTCACTCATCAGGCTTGGCAGGTGGTCCTTAGTCTTCTTGCGGTCAAGGATCTGCGGCTTAGGAGCGAGCAGGTAGCTTGAATGACTTTCTCTGTCTATGTGTGGCTCCAGAGCGGCTGTCAACATTGACTATCTGTCCCCATATCTGGAGACTGTCCGGCCCTGCCTCAAATTAAGTATAATACCCGACCCGTGAAGGGAGTCGGACCCCATGGTCATCTGATTTAACTCAAGCAATGGCCAGATTGCTTGTCTTCATACTGGGTCTATTCTCTCGCGAGCTGATGGTGCGGAGAGATAAGATGAGCACCGACAAACGTTGTAATTATGCTGTACGACCACGACCAGGATAGCCATGCGGGCCACAACCATACCCTCGGTGCTGGGGCCAAGATGGCCTCCGGGACCGATTACGGGCCGGAGCTGCTGATCAGTGTGTGGACGATGATGGCGTTTTCAATCCTCGTTGTTGCCTCCCGTACGGCAAGCAACTACAAGTTCGGGAACCTGCAGCTCAGTGATGCGATTATATTGCTGGCTCTGGTACGCTCTTGTCCGCCATCTTCTCAGTTTGTCACTAATGAAGCCAGACTTTACTCTTGGTTGCAGCAGTGCTGTTCAACCTCGCAGTCAACCACGGGTACGGCAACACCACTACCTCCCCGGGTCACCACAGTGTGGTCGCAGGCTTCCGGTACTCGACCATCGGCTACGCGATTGCGATCCTCGCGGCGACCGCCGGTCGTCTCGCCATGGTCATGTACATGATGGCGTTGCTGGCGGCGCGGACGTGGGACCGCATGGTTCTGTGGGCTCTCGTGCCCCTGCAGGTGATAGTCAATGTAGTCAGTGTGGTTTTGCTATTCGCGCAATGCTCGCGTGTCGTGGATGTGTTTCAGCCTGACGCTCAGAAACATTGTATGTCGCTGAATGTTCAGATCGATTATGGATATTTTCAGGGTGGTGAGTTCGTCCCCTTCCAGCAAGCACTTCACCATCAAGGAACACACGACTGACCCCATGGGAGGGTACTACAGCATTCAACTCCGCTAGCGACCTCTTCCTCGCCCTCTTTCCCATCTACGTCTTCTGGCGGTTCAACTGGACGCTCCGGGTCAAACTGGTGCTCATCTCCCTGCTTAGCCTGGGGGTGGTGTAAGCACTTCCTCCTCCCTCAGCCTCGAATCCCCACCCCCTTTGCCAGAAACTAACCGAAGGTCGAAGAGCAATGGCCGCCTCCCTCATCAAGACCCTGGAATACCCCACGATCCTCAAATCGACCAACCCGCGCATCAACCGCGTTCCCCTCCTCCGCTGGATGTTCATCGAGGCGGGCATCGTCCTCATCACCGCCTCAGTTCCGTGTATCCGGCCTTTAGTCCTCCACTGGATTCGCAAGTACATCCGGAAGAGACAGACGCAGCATCACCAGATGGATGGAGAGCCCACTCCCAATCAGTCCACCGAGAACTTTGCAGCGAACTGGAAGGCGAGGTGGATCATGCCGTACGTGCGGCAGCAGGGGCAGGGGCAGGCGTCGTCGTCGTCGGAGGAGCACGAGCGGCAGATCCTGGCGAATATCACGACGCAGATCTTCGCGGGGGATCGCGAGTTTTTGGATCGGCATGTGGGAGGGATTGTGAGGAAGGTTGAAGTGGTGGTGGTCGCGGATGAGATTCCGTTGACGACCACGAGAGATAGCGGAATGTGATCATGGTTTTGTACATGTTCTTATACTACTACTACTACTACTACTACTACTACTACTACTACTACTACTACTACTACTACTACTACTACTACTAATACTACTGTCGATGTAGACTGTAGATCAGCACGACAAAGATGGCCAATAATTTAACTGTGCTGGGGAATGCGGACTAGTCTCGCTGCCTGACCGACACCAGTTTGTCAAGGCTACAATATCCAACCCTTGTTGCCTGAGGCACAAAGCTCCGGTCGGGAATCACCCGCCGACTCCGACACACAACACTACTATCATCAATCAACCAACACCACCACCACCACCACCACCACCACCACCACCACCACCACCACCTACCAAGTAAAACTCTCCTCGATATAATCCACCACCGTCCCCCTCTCCAGTACCGCACGACACGCCCTTCGTACCTCATCGCTCAACCCCCCATTTCCGCAACACATCACCCCCATCGCTCCGACCTGGCCCGCCGCCTCCATCCCCACCACCGTCTGCACGTCCGGCCGCCCAGCGAACATCTCCACCGTCGCGCTGGGGCTCTTGATCTCTTTGGGACTCCGCGGCCGCGTCACGAACACCTTCACCCGCAGCACCGCCCGCCGGTCCTCCATCGCCAGCACCTCCGTCATCCACGGTCGGATCCACTCCAGGTGCTCGGGGGACTGCACAACCCACACAAGCGTGATCCGCCGGGCGGAGACAGTGCCGGATGTGTAGCCTTTCAGAAGGTGCGGGATGAAGGGGAGACAGTGGGTGATGCCTACTCCGCCGGCGATCAGGAGGACGGTGCCGTAGGAGTCGAGGGTGTGCAGGTTGCCGTATGGGCCCTCCACCAGTGCGGATAGTCGGAGGGGTGGGGTGGTCTGCGGCTCTAGGGAGGAGAGGCCCATTGCCCTGGGGTCGTCGCTGTAAGGCAACGTGCTGCGGTGGGAATGTTGGTGGGTAAGGGCCGTCTTGAAGAGTTTGTCGGTGAAGCCCGTGCGGCGTCGGATGAGCAGGGAGATGCTTTGCGATGTTGTGTCTTGTGAGAGGTATTTGGTCGATGACTTCTCCGTACGTGATGCTGCTGCCGTGCTAGTGTCTCCCGCCCAGGCTACAGAGAAGGGGTGCGAGGTCCAGCCTCCGACGGAAGGAATACAGAGGAAAAGATACTGGCCTGGCGAGAAACGCCACGGCCGCGCCACGTGCAGGGTAATCCGCATTGTGTCGCCCGGAAGAACCCCGACGTAGGCTGCGGTGCGAGCCCCACTGCTGAAGTTCCGGTGCAAAAGGATCAGGAAGCGGGCTAGACGCTGCATTACAGGGCAACGGGGTTAGCTTGAGGGCATAGATCTGGCTGTGGGATCCCGACCTCGCATGCCCAGAAGGCGACCGCTGCGTAGAGGTAGAACTTGCACGAGTAGCGGTAGACGTGATGCCACACAAATCCCAGCGCAATGCAGGCCAGTGCAATGTGGAGGTGCAGGAAGGTCTCGTAGAAGGCGTGTCGGATCGGCGAGGGCGACTGAACGAGGATGATGAGGAGGGCCACCATGCACTGGAGGTGGAGGTCAATCACAATCGTATCACAGCGAGATGATTGGCATCCGTTGCACTTACCATCAACCCATTGAACATGAAGGGCTTGCTAAGCGTTGCGAGCACCCCCTTCCACCCATCTGCTGTATATCAGACATGAATCCACCACACCGAAGAAGGGGCCATACAATCCTGCACCTTGGGCACCCCCCACGCCACCACATGCGCCAACGCCTCCAGCACGACAATCCGCCCCAGCCACCGATGCAGGAGGTTCCAGGTGTCGAACGAGACCCGCAGCAGCGCGATCAGCGGGTTGTTGCGCCCTGCCATGACAAACAGCGGAAACAAATTTGCCGTCGCCATATACCCGGTCCGATTCCGGATCTGCATTGCCACTGTGGACTCCTTCAAGCCAAAGGGGATGGTAATGGTGCAAAGAACCACGTTGAGGACGACCAGGAAGGTGAGTAGCAGGGCGTGGAACCGACTGGGCAGTGTACCCACGTTGACGGCACGGGAAAGCTGCATTTCTCGGTTGTGCCGATTGCGCCAGAGGGGAGCGTAGAGGACATGCCGCTTGAGCCAGGAGAGTCGGGGGTCAGCAACCCGGTGGAACTTCTGGGATGGGTCGGTGAAGGTTGCCAGTCGCCGAAGATGGGCAGCAAGCTGCTGCATGGTCTGCCAGATGAAGATGATTGCAATCAAGGATGCGAATGTCCACAGGGAGACGTAGCAGAGCTCGTCGTTGAGGAACGCATACCACATGCTGTCCGCCATGTTGGCCGAACGTACAAAAGAAGAAGGACAAGAGCCCGCTTGTGACTGGCTGTGAAGAACGAAATCAGGGTTGCGTCCAGCCACAGCCCTCGAGAAGCAAGAAGGGCTTCAAGAAAAGAACCGAAAGGATGGAGAAGTAGTCCAAAGAGTGACTGAGAATGAAAACGTCTCACCGCCGCAAAGCTAAGAAACTGGAGCGGAAGGCAGAGATAAAGGTGCAGTCGGGGTCCCTAATGTACGGCCTTTTCACCGTACGTTCCCTCCGAATCATGCTGCCTGTCGCAAGCGCCCACTGGGAAGTTTGTTACACTCTTCTCCGTAGTGGAGCTGTCATCTCTTGGAAACCGCCCTATCTTCAGGGATGGCTCCAAATACCTCCGTTCCATTGGGCGTTAACCGCCCAGCAACGAGTGGGTTCACCACCAAGCTTGTTTCAGGAATATGACAGCCCCATCAATCAGGACGTAGGGCTGAAGCCCATGCACGACTCGCAGACTTGGAAAGGCTTAGTTGGCGGTGCAAGAATGAATCAGGACTGACGCAGTGGTCCAGCAATTAATCTATTCGCCCCTGGAAAGCATATCATTGTCTCATATCATACAGTACATGACCTCACAGCACAGCACCTCAACCGAAGCAATACCCCAGCCCAACGAGCAGATCCCTCGCAACCACATCTATGCCTCCCGAATGGGAATCCTCCCGCCCAAAGCCCAAGAACACCACATCGTCGATGTATCCATGGTAGCGCTGGCCAGCCTGTTTCCAGCTGATGGAGGTCACATACAACATCTCCGACTGCTGTTGGTCCTCATCGACCCCCACACTCGCGGACCCCCTCCCGTGAATCCAGAGTGGCTTGGTGGAAACCCCAAACATCTCGAACGGCGCACGCTGGCGGAACAACATGACGTAGGGCTCATACACACTGTGGAAGGCCACGTACTTTTTGTGCTGGAAGATTATGAAAACAAACGTGTTATCCTCACTAGGCTGGCAGCTGGGATCTGCGCGTTCGCACAGTGTGATCGCCAGGGAGTTCGTCGCCTGGTGGATGGACTCGTGGTCCGGGTTTGTGAGGACGGGCAAGTGCCTCTGCAGGCAGGGCTCATCGATGGGGGCGGCATTGGCCGCCAGATCGGGACCGGCGGAGCCATCGGCGATACTCAGCAGCTGCGAGAAGGCCCGCGTGGGCGCCACATCGTAATGCACGTATGCCGTTCCGTGCATGTCCCAGAACAGGAACCAGTTCTTCTCGATCGCAGAGTACCCCGGCAGTAGGGGTCGCTGGAGCTCGACCGGGTGTCGATACGTTGGGGTCTGAATCAGTTCCTCGCCCGGCCAGTCGAGCAGCACGCGGAAGTCCAACGCCCACTGTCCGAAACACGTATGCTGCGAGTTCGACCCATACACCGCATACGGTCGGTCGGGCCCGTAGAAGATCCGCGCATCGTGTGGGCCCAGGCTCACCGAGAGAAATTCCAGCTCGCCATTGCAGCGCGTCGGGTCAGCGGCGGTCGCAGCGATGGGGAGGATGAGAGGCTGGTTAACGCAGCGTAGCGTGCGACCTTGGTCCTGGAATGCTGCGGTACAGACCAGCTCGGCACTCCAGACGGAGAGGGGCTCTGTCTGCGAGCGATTGCGCGCGAGTTGCGCGGTAATGATCCACTTGTCCTGCAGTACGGGATGGGGAATGATGCTGGGGTTGAAGCCATCTCGTTCACCAAAGTCAAGATGGAAATATTTCTCGTTGGGGGTCGATGCGGAAAAGACTTGGTGATGAGTGTCTAAAAGATGCGAAAGGTCGATGTTATCGTGCTGAGTGGTTTCTTCCAGGCCAGTGGCTGACGGGGCCGCGACCCCCCTATGCAGGTAATAGAAGGTGAAGAGCAGTCCCATGAGGAGCCCGGCAAGGGGCACCAGGCGCATTAGCCGGGCAGACATTGCTTGCTGAGCTTGGGTTGGACTTGTCCGACCTGAGCAAGGAATAATGAGAAGAATAGGAGGGAAAACCCAGACAGCCCAGACTGAGCGAGTGAGGGGGGAAGGGGGAGGGGGAGGGGGAGGGGCCGAGTGGTCTGGCTCGTGTGGGAGTGAGATAAATTAGGGTTGCAGCCAGAAGCAATGAAGGCAGAGGGGCATTCACAAGTAGTGGGAGGCCTGAGCTGCAACTTTTCCCCCTTTAGGCTTGGGCAGCCCGGCCCTGAATGGGATTCAATCAATCACTCGCTCAATTTATCAAGTCACCGAATCACCGAACCCAATCATTGCATAAATCAATCTGACGGCGGAGCTGTTCCCCGCTTTTTCAAACTCGGGCGCTTCATGCGAAGTGATCAACACGCCGTCTACGCCGTCGAATAGTCGAGCATGTGAAATTACCTAGGTGATTGCCAGGGTCCGGGGAAAGAAGAAGTAAGACCGAGAGGAATTTCCCACGCTTCACTACGCATCAGTCTTCTCTCCTCCTGTCGTTCTCTTCCCCCCTCGGTTGCTCGCTAGACTATCGGTGATAGCGCCATTCCTGGCCCGCGGTTGGTCTCCGATTCCGGAAATGAGCCTACAAACTAGCACGCAACCCAAGAAGCAAAACCATGCACTAAAATTCCTGTCTTGCTATCGATCGCTGCTTGCTACTCTAGACTAAGACTAAGATTAAGACTAAGCGTCATTTCCCAGTGTCCGTCGGTACAGCCACTGCGCTACTCGCACGCTTGGCTCGTCAATCCAGCGGGCGACTATCTCTGCCAACCACAGCGTCACCGGCAGCAGGATCAGCTGCGGTGCAAGAAAGCTCACCTCCAGCCCCAGGGGCCCGACGCGCGGCAACGGCAGTCGGTTAATCCAGCCAGGGCAGTTCGATGCATGTGAATCGCGCGCCCATCCGACCGCGGCGTACAGCCGATCGCCCAGCACCCACAGCACGGGACCGTGGACGAGGTAGAAGGCAAACGAGACCCGTCCGAGGTACTGGTTGAAGGGGGTCTCGAAGAATCGCTTCAACCACGGCATGCGTGGTAGCGAGGCAACCAGAAAGGTCGCTGCCCAAAAGAGGTAGAACCACTTGTAGTCGAAGACCGCCTGAGGCTTCAGCAGAGACAGGTAGTACCACCCCGGGGACTCGCGGAGGATCTGCACCTCGAAGCTCCGCGAGGGTACACCCCCAAGATACATGCTGATCGTGAGCAGAACAGGGAAGATCCCCTCGCGGTACGGCTCCAGGATGACGAAGCAGTCGGGCAGCTGGTCCCGCGCCGCCAGCTGATCCAGATCGCACAGGAGCATGCCCGACATGAACAATGCTCCGAACCAGCCATCTGCAATGTAAAGAAAATAGAAGACCAGGCCAGCCTCACAGGCTAACCGCATGGACCGGCGACAGCGGGAGAAGGCCAGCAGCGCCGTGTAGACGATGATCGATCCGCGGAATTCCACCGGGATGGACCACGAGTGGAAATTGTAGGTAAACCACGGCTCACCTCCGCCCCGGAAGATGAAGCTGAAGTTCTTGAACTCGGCGTACCAGTTCCAGAGCTCTGCGCCGTAGCTGCCTTGCAATTCGGGCACCGTCTTCACGCGGAAGACGTGCAGGAAAGTCATGTAAATGAAGGTCGTGGCAATAACGGGCAGGAAGAGGCGCAACCAGCGACGGAATAAAGCTGACGCGAGATTGTCGCCCAGCGCGACACGCTCCCCTGCGTTGATCAACGCCAGCGGTTTCGCCGACAGAACATATCCAGAGAGCACGAAGAAGACGCTGACTGCGAAATGTCCGCCCGAGAAAAAGTTGCGAATCCCCGGGAAGGCGACCAGGTAGCGCTGGTTCTCATATCCGTACGCGTTCTCGAAGATGCGCTCCGCTCCAATCCCGTCGTGGGCCCAAAGTTCATGATGGCCCCAATACACCAGTAGAGCGGCAAATCCGCGCAGACCGTCTAGATAGGCTGTTCGTCGAGGTCGAGGAGCAGAGGTCGGCAATTTTTCATGATCCCGGCCACGGTCTGATCGGGATAGAAATTCCGGGCACAGCCTCTCCATCCAGCGAGACTTAGGGATGGGCGGCGGTTCCAGCAGGGAAGACTTCCACTCGCCGTCTTCCAGGGACTTTTCGTGCATTGGAGAAAGCAAAAGAGCTGGCATGATGGCCAGAATAGCTTGTGAGGTTGTCGAGCTGGCTGCGATGCAGTGGTCTGGTGGTACGGAGCGATATATGAAGGCTTCCCGTCGCCCCCGCCGCCAGAACAACCGAACTCCGACTAAGCGGAGCGATCGACCGGGGCAGTGAACAGGTTGGGGGTCTTCCAAGATTAGTCTCCTCGCTGACACTCTGCCCTGGTCGCGTGAAAAACACATGTCTCGGAGCCATTTCCCCTTCCAGGCCGCCGTCAGTGCGCCACCCGAGGCTTTTCCCCCCAGGAACATCCGAATGGTTTGAAAACGATGATCCTGGGTCCATAAGTGTTACGCCAATCGATTAGCTCCAGGGCCGGCTCAGTTGGGTCCCATTGAGGACCCTAGCGCAGCTAAGAGAGCTTAGCGACTGCAATTGACGCATATGAAGCACTCTCGTCACCGTGCGGTTTCCCCTCATAAACGTCCAGACCATCAGCCCACGCCCTTTCTGCCCCCTGCGCACCACCACTTTTCACTCACTTCTCTTCGTTGCCTGTGTCTCTGCTCGTCTCGCTGGACAGAATGCAGGCAAACACCCCTCTGTCTGGCGTCTTCCTGCCACGCCACCTTCGTCGAGTAGCCCCTGTTTTCTTCTCTGCCTTCGTGCTGGTCTTCTACCTGTCCCTCACCGGGACCTTTGGCGAGGTCAATGGCAGCCTCTCCGGGCCCACCGCGCGCTATAAGCAGTTTCCCCGGAAGATCTGGCAATCGTGGAAAGTCAATCCTCTGGCTTTCGAGCCGCGAGATCTGCTGGTTGCTCGAAGCTGGCCGGAGAAGAATCCCCGCCATCGGTACGAGGTGCTGACCGACGAGAATGACCTCTACTATGTCGAGACCCATTATGGGCCGGAGGGGTTGAACCGACCGGACATTGTCGAAGTCTACCGGTCGCTGAACGCGCGCATCATCAAGGCCGATCTTCTGCGATACTTGATTATGTATGTTGATGGGGGAATCTGGGCGGACATTGATGTGGAAGCCCTCCGCCCGCTGGATCGATTTATCCCTGAGCGATTTACTGAGGACGAGATGGATCTGGTCATCGGGGTGGAGATCGACGAGCCCGAGTTCAACGACCATGCAATCTTGGGCCAGAAATCGCAGTCCTTCTGCCAATGGACTTTCATGAGCAAGCCCCACCACCCGGTGATGATGCGGCTGGTGGACAATATTCTGGCTTGGTTACATGAGCTGTCGGTTCAGCAAGGTAAGCCCATCGGCGAGCTGGAGCTGGACTTTGACGACGTCATCAGCGGCACGGGACCCTCCGCGTTCACCTCCGCCGTGCTGGCAGAGATGAGCATCCGACTTGGCCATGAAGTGAGCTGGAATAATTTCCACAATATCCCCGAATCCAAGCTCGTTGGGGGAATTCTGGTCCTGACCGTCGAGGCCTTCGCCGCCGGCCAGGGCCACTCCGACTCGGGCAACCACAACGCTCGAACAGCCCTTGTCAAACATCATTACCATGCCTCTAACTGGCCCTCGAACCACCCGCGCTTCAGCCATCCGGTGTACGGGGAGGTCGAGAAGTGCAACTGGAACAAGGAGTGTGTGCGCGCATGGGACGAGAACACCGCCGCCTTTGCTGCCCTTCCGCCCGATGAGCAGGAGCGTCAGATTGCCCTCAAACAGGCCAACGATGCGGCGGAGGCAGAATTACAACTGAACCTCGGCATGGACCTGGGGCTGGATTTGGGATTGAATCTCGGCCAATAAGATTATGCGAAAAGGGCTTGAAATGGATTTCGGTGGCGTCTTCAGGTTGGCATGTTAGCGTTTGTTTGTAATGGCTTGCTACAGAGTATCTGATGTAGCTTCGCGAAATCACCTTCTTGCGATGTAGATCAAGCAATACCAGGAGCATCATAGGTCTATAGACATAGTATAAGGAATTGAAAGGTGAGGCTGGCTGGCTTATCTCCTACTCCGGTGAGCTCATCGAGACCGCGACGCGGACAGTACGACACGTGGTCCACACGTGATCACGTCGCACAGGTACTTGCTGCGAGCCAAGGGCCAGAAAACACGGCAAATAAAAAGTGAATATGATGACTCTATAATCCTGGGTATATAAAAGATTCAGAAAAAAAAAGGTTGCAGGAACGCTGCACTAAGCCGTAAAAATGATCAAGCCAGTCCCCAATGCCATCAGTCCATCTTCTGTCCGACGAGTTTCCTCAGCACCATGACTTCCGCTTCCCATTTGGCGAGCTGTAACCGCAGATCGTCACGCTCGCGAGTCACTCGACCCAGCCGGAACTCCAGGTCGGAGACATGCTCGGCTTGCCGCTGGCGTAACCTCCGCGAAGCCATCTTGTTGCGCCGCCGTTTCTCCTGGATGCGCTCCTCCTCCGAGTCTTGGGACGAGGGATTGTCGCTCCCCGTGGACTCGTCTGTGAATGAATGCGACCGTGCTCTCTTGGTCCCTCGTCGAGGGGCTGTGGCTGCCGGAACGGAGGTCTGAGGCAGGGGGGAGCGAGGGCCAAGGTCGTGGATGCGATAGGATTCAGGCGATAGAAAGGATTTGTGGGTCATCGGGGAGGCCGATCGACTCAGCGTGGCGTCGATCGTTCTGGTGTTCGACATTCGTCCTTCCAAAAGGGGATGTGGCATGAGGGAGACTGTAGGGATCGGGTCGAGATCCGCATAACACGAGGATGGAAATAGCATGGCATCAATGTCCAAGAAATCGACCATCTCTGGATTCCACGACAAAAGCTCCGAGTATGAGGCCATAGGGCTGTACGGGAGCGATCGAGAGATAGAGGATGCGAGCAGGGTCATGTCTCAACCGATGGCTGCAAGATGTGCAAGATGGGCGAGGTAGAACGCTAGGTAGAAGAGATTCGATGATTCGGGTTTTTTTGAGAGTCATGATGAGCCACGATCCGGATGGACTAGTTATAGATAAGGAGTAAGGTATGAGAGGGAGGGGAGGGACTGTCTGTCTGGAGGGCATTCAATGGAATGACGATGAAGATGGAGGACCGAATGGACAAACGGGACAAACTGAGGTAAATCCGGCACTAATCGCCAAAATGTCCGGAGCTAGACTGCAGGGGGTTAGATTCCGCGGATGGGGCCGTGGATAACTGGCTGAGTCAGCCGCGGTCCGCCAAAATATCCCCGCGTCTTAGCGCGTCTTACACGGACTTATTCCTTGAGGTATTCATTCATTCCCCTCATTGCCTTCAAGGTGGCTACCCTGTAGTTAGATACACCATGGACGCTATACTCGGCAATGGAGATAATCCTCCCCTCAACCCCCCATCGGCGAAAAAAAGAAAGCCGAGACCCAAACTCTCCTGTGTTCCTTGCCGTCGGAAAAAGTGTGCTAGTCCCAGCTCTCCAGCCCTGCTGCCCCATCGACTTCCCCACTGGACCCTCCACCCTCTCTGACTCTCTGACTCTCCCAATCCCAGGTTGAAATGTAATCGCATCCACCCGTGTGACAACTGCATCAAACACCGCCGGGCTGAGATGTGCCACTTTGTGGGTCCCCAGGGAGTCTCGACCGGGGATTCTCATGATATTCAGTACTATATTCACAAACTTGAGGCCCGTGTGCAGCAGTTGTCGAATGGGAACCCCTTGCCTCAAGCACAACCACCACCACCACCACAACAGTTCCCTGCAGACATTGCTTGGACCCCAGGCCTGCTGCCAGCAGAGCGTCAGTCCCTGACTAATACAGCGGAACCTATTTCCGAACCGCAGGTGGAGTATCCAGGCACTATCTTAATTGAACAAGATGGTACAAGCTACCATAATCCAACACATTGGCAAGCTGTGCTGGACGAGGTAAGCAGGGGCTCACTGACCATTATACGGATCTCCTCATTTTGACTGATCCCCTTGCCAGATTGCCGAGGTCAAGGAGTTCCTTCAGATGCACGAGAATACTTCTCCCGAGGAGGTGGAAGAGGAGGATGTAGTCCTGGATGTTTCGGGCCCTGTACTGCTATTCGCAAACTCCATTTCCTCAACCATCTCGGAGCTCCTTGCCGCTTTGCCTGTTCGATCCATGGCAGATAGGTTGATATCGGCCTATTTGAATTCGAAGGAGTCCCCCTTGGGTGAGTATCATTCCGAAACGTATTGTCGGATATATCCTAACGCGTCTAAGTGCTTATACATACTCCAACCTTCACCCGAGAGGTAAGCCACTGAAGACTGTTCCCCATTCCGATTCATGCATCTTAATCTGCGGCATAGTATACTGCTTTCTGGAAGAACCCCCAAAGCGCATCCATTAGTTGGCTAGCCTATCTCTACACTATCCTCAGTGCGGCCGCTGGACTGCATCTGTTCACCACGGCGGGCAGGGCGGAGGGTCATTATGCAGAAGCATTCGATAAGTATTTCCGCTTGGCGTCGCAATGTCTCACCATGGCGGAGTATACTAGACCGGGACGATACAAGTTGGAGACTATCATATTGAGTATATGTTGTGAGATTCTCAGAAGCACCGACACCCACGTCGGGCCATCCATCCTGCTGGGATTGGCCACTCGCTTGGCTATTCATAGCGGCTACCATCGCGATCCTAAGCATTATCGCGAGATCTCGGTGTTTGAGGGCGAAATGCGACGTCGGGTTTGGATGTATCTCTGTCTGCTAGACTACTATATCTCGTGTCAGGCTGGCCTTCCCCCAACCACCGCGCAGGCGCAATCCGATACCCTGGAGCCGAGAAACCTAACAGATGACGATCTGGATCCTGCGGCCACGATCTTACCTGCTTCCAGGCCTCTGACCGAGAAAACTCTGATTCTTTTCCCGGTCGCTCTCAACAGGGTGATGTTTGCGGGAGCCGACATTGCCCGCAAAGTTTGCTCGGTCAAAGGAGTTCCCTACCAGGAGGTGGTTGAGCTGGATGCAAAACTGCGAGGTCTACACGCCAACATCCCACCACCTTTGCGGTTTCGCCCGCCGAGCGAGTCTATCGCAGACCCCCCCACCACGATTATGGACCGATATAATATTGATCTCATGTATCAGAAGGCTCGCTCAGACCTTCATCGGCGATATCTTACCCAGCATCGCCTAAATCCCAAGTACGCATATTCGCGCCGGGAGTGCTTGGATGCGGCCAGAAGGGTCCTGCAACATCAGTACGATATTTTCAACGAGAGTTCACCGGGTGGGCAATTAAACTACGCCTCCTTCTTCTTCTCATCATGTGTGATTATGCACTTCCGCACAGCGGCAATGATTGTCTCACTAGAGATCTCCTGTCAATCGAGACATGACCTCCAGCAGAGCCTGTCACCCAATGCAAGGCAGGCCATATTGGTAGAACGACAGGCACTTTCCCATGAGCTCGAGCGATCTTACAACATTTGGAACCGCCTTCGCCATCAATCCAAGGAGGCATTAAAAACTGCAGAAGCCTTGCGAATCATGCTGAATGTGGCCAACACCCACCTACAACACGGCGCAACACCTGGCACGGATGCACCTTCATCGGCCCCCGTGGATTATGGAGTGACCAACGCCTGGGCTGAACTCGACCTCATGCCTCCTCACTTCTCTTCGCCACCGAGCCAGGGTCAGAGTCCTCAGGGTACCCCATTTGATGTCGACCTGATGGATGCCACGTTCTATTTGGGACAGAACGTCGGGGCTCAACATGCTCAATTCAATGCTCCTACCGACGCTGCGGATTTCTTCGACCGCTACTGGGACAATTTGATGCTTCTAGGTGATGGCCAATCTTTTGGGGAGATACCGACCGATCCGAACACTGGTTTTGGGTCGAGTCAATCCTAATCGCTGGTGATCGCCTTTGGCCTTCCATGAGTCTAATTCTTGCCGGAAGTTGGGCTTGTCTGACGGTAGGCTTAGCATGACGTTCTGTTAAGCCATCTTCTGAGGTCGTCACACAATATCAGCGATGAATTTATGCGACAAAATCATCCGAGGATTCAGCTACCCTCGGCTCCTACGCAGTATGTGAGCCAATACAATCACACTCATACACCAAGGCAGTACACTACCATGGTCAGTTTTACTAGCTATGATGACAGCTGTTCATTACAGAACACTAACTGCTTTCTATGTAGAGCGACACAATAATCAACTCTGGTGGGGCTTCAATTCTCACTGCGCCGGCAATTATCCTGCGCGTTTCCGTGTCATTCAGTATACTCATATCTAATAGTAATCTGGGGAATAAGACGTCGCGCGAAGTCGCGAAGTGTCGAATCCGCTTCTCCCTCTGGGGATTGTCTCGGGTCTCCATTTCTTCTTGAGCCGGTGGAACCAGCTGTCAATTGTTGCGGCTTCGTACTTCACATCCAGAATATTCTGGCCGTGGGCCGTGCAGCGAGCGTACTTGTGCTTCTCCGGCTTATACCGGAGAAGAGTGATGGCGTTATGCCAAACCACCCCACAGGCGAAGGGACTGCCGTAGGGAAGTGTGGCGAGCATGTGGTCGGAGTGGTAATTGATCCGATCGTCCAGCACCGTGTTGTCGTGGTCCATATGGTCGGCGTCCCAGCCACACTCGCCCAGCACGAGGGCCAGAAATTTGTGGTCGATGTCCTTCTCGGGGATCTGCAGGTGGACCGTGATCGAGTGGAAGGCTACGCCGAGTCCGTCGCTGCTCAAGACGCCGCTGACCTCGTACCCTTCCTCTCTCGGGAACCAATGCAGCAGCCGCATGTGCCAGGCTAGGATTTCATCAGGCATGGATAGGACGTTGGACGCCATTGCGATGTAACTGATTTAATGGTTTTTCGGGGTAGCGTATTCGTGTCAACGCGAGAAAGCCGGACGAATCCAGTCGGTCGAAGCCGATGATGCTGGAATAAAAGTGGGATGACCTACGTATCTCGGGCTTAGGGAGACTTATATAGTCTGTTTGTGCATCGCTAAGGGAGAATTCTGATGATTGCTGGAAACCAACGTTGATGGGCCCCTTGTTCCTCTTCTTATTTCAGACAGGATTTTGTGATCGTGTGCTGCTTTATCCTTGCATCGAGAGGAGTCAGATGCTGTGGATCTCCTCTTCCATCTTTGTATAGTCTATCCGTGCTCCATCCATTGAGATGTGACCAGAGTGAAGGCCCTTTGCGCGGAGCATTGGCACATGTCTAAGGCGCACAAAGCATTGCGGGAACATCACTCCATCTAAGACCGCGACATAGAAAGAAACAACAATGCCATTGTTACTCCCTACTTCAGCTCCAGTGGCAACTTCGAACTGATTGTCCATCCAAAGTATCGACTTAGACCATACATACAACACAAGACTGACTGGACAGCTCGAGGTGATCAATTATGCCTCCTCTATCCCCAGAGAATATTCAACTTAGACCATTTGCTTGTCTGCACAGGCTCATCCTCGACATCATCTCGCACTTCCTGGAGCGCTTGTTGAAGGGGGATCTCTTGTACGGAGATCAGTCTCGTCTTCTTCCAGAACTTGTATCCAAGGTAAAATGCCAACACAAGGGGGATATCCCTGCTACTGTTAGCTCCGATAGGCATACTCGCTCAAGCAAGGCACTCACAAATAAGAAGACACGAACGATGCGGGGTCCCAATTCCCCTTGGTGAACACGGTGAAGCCACCGGTGAAGAGAATGACGATGCACGACACGAGGGCAAACCACGAGCTATAGTCTGTCATGATTCAGAGCAGGTCAGCTACAACAACAATCATACTCATCATTGAACGCGTCACTTACACGACCACCAGTTATGCCACGGTAGCGCCTCGGTCGCAATCCCCTGTGCTCGACAACCCTGGATTAAACGGATATGGTTCAATGCGATGGTGATCCACGAGACCAATACTCCTGCCGACGTGAGGTCCAACAACCAGTTGAAGACAGTATATGCGCCGTTGGAGCAGCTCAAGTACGCCAGACACGAGACGGCGATCTGCAGCGCGGCGCACATATATGGTACGCCGTGACGCGTCGTCCGGAGGAAGACCTTGGGCGCGTGGCCCTTCAACGCGAGGCCATATAGTGTGCGCGTGCCCGACAGAATGCTCTGGTTTGACGAGGACCAGGCAGAGGTGAGGACGACCGCGTTGATGATCGATGGTACAACCTTGATGCCAGCGTCGGCTGCAGCAATGACGAAAGGGCTGGTGGCTGCCGTACCAGAGTAATCGTTCAGGCGCGGGTCGGTGCTGGGGACCAGCATGCCTACGATCAGGACCGCGATGATGTAGAAGATAGTGACGCGGGCGAAGACGCGCTTGCAGGCCCGTGGAATGTTGCGCCGCGGATTTTGCATCTCGGCAGCGGCCATCGTCAGACTTTCCACCCCGGAGAAGCTGTACACGGCAGTCGTCAGAACCGCCCAGAAGCCCAAAAAGCGGCCCCATGCCCCAGAGGCAATGTACTCGGAGAAGGGACCGGGATCTTTCCAGTAATGAAATCCCAAACGAGGGGTGCCAGCCACGCCACCCAGGTCGATGACTAGCCCCATGATGACGATGCCGATGATGAGGAGAATTTTAAGAATGGCGAAGCAGAACTCGAGCTCACCGTAGACCCGGATGAAGAGCAGGGCTACCACGGCAGATAGAATGATCAGGATGGTCACCCAAATGGCTGTGTTCAGCTCCGTCCAGTACTGGATCAGCACGACGGCGGCCGAGATCTCACTGGGCACCGACATGAAGCAGCCGTAGACCACATTCCACCCGATCGCAAACCCCAGACTGGGGTCCACCAAGAGTTCAACATGTCGCACAAATGATCCGGTCACGGGCATCAAAGCTGAAACCTCCCCAAGTGCAATCTGGATCGCACAGACAATTACACCAACCAGCATGTACCCGAGCAGCGCACCCAGTGGTCCTCCAGAGGCAATTGAGCTGCCCAGTCCAAGAAAGAGCCCAGTTCCCTATCGATTTGAAGTTAAGAAGGGTCTTTTCTATTTTCCGCTTTGAGGAGCTCTGCAAGGAAGATAGAGTAGCACTTACAATGGCACCCGCAATGGCAATCATCTGCGTATGCCGCTGTTCCAACCCGCGGCGGAGATTCTGCGCCTCTTCATCCTGAACAATGCGCTCTCCGTCGCCCACCTTGCTCGTTTCCTCCGTTGGTGGTTGAAAGGAGATATCTGGGCCTTTCGCCGGGTAGATCTCAGTCACACTACTCATTTTGCGCTTATAGGGCGAGGGCAAGAAGCGAGGTGAAAAGAAGAAGGAGGGGTGCAATCGAGCTGCAGCTGAAGGGGGGCATTGCGCGGCCAGGCGAGCCAGGGCTCACTGACTATCTCTGGGATGTGGCCGGAATTAATCAATCCTAGGCTTGTGATTGGACCTCCGGCCCGATTGTCTTAGTTGGTGGGAATGGCGACATCCGGAGGTGACTTTCACGACGAGCAGGCCAGGTTGATGATAAGATAAGAGAGGTAAGGGATCCAGAGATCACGTGCACACATACTAGACATATAGATCACCACTTCCAGCTAGATCGGTCAAGAGGTGTACTTGGTGAAACCATTTTCTCTGGCCCGGGGACTAAAAGCAGGGATTAGAGACTCAAAAGTAAATAAGCACAAGATGGACAATGGTAACCCGGAGTCTAGTTCTCATTCACCAAAAGACTATAGTGGAGCCTGGTGGGTGAATACCTCACTCTTCTCCTGCACAAAGCAGTGCCCAGGTAGTAACACGAATTCTCTCCCTTTGTATCTTTTTCATCTTTTCTACTTCTCTACTTCTCTTCTTCTTCCTCATCCTTTCTCTCTTCACTTTCCTCCACCCCATTGCTCATCCACCACACACCCTTCTGATTGTCATCTCCAGACTACTACCAGCCATGGCCATCATCGCCAACTACATCATCGATGCGACCGGCGAAGTCACGCTCGTCCTCCACGCAAAGTTGACTTCAATCCCTGCTCCAGACAATGCCTCTCCCGAACTTCCTTCATCGACCGCGAACCCCGACCAGTCCCTCAAGGACATCGAAGCGCGCATCCAAGTCTCTGCCAAGCACCTTCAGCTCGCCTCGCCCGTGTTCGACCGGCAACTGACCGGCAGCTTCACTGAGGCCCATGATCTACAGCGAACTGGAAATGTGGACATCACAATGGAAGGCTGGGACTTGGACGCGTTGCTGATTCTGTTGCGCATCATCCACGGACGCAACAACCGAGTGCCCCACCTCGTTTCCCTATCGCTGTGTGCTCGTATCGCCGTGCTAGTCGACTACTATGCCTGCCAGGAGGCTGTCCAGGTGCACCTACGCCTTTGGAAGTCGCATCTCGAGACCCAAATCCCTACCGACTACAATGCGACCGAGACCCTCGAATGGATCTGGGTGTCGTACTTCTTTGAAATGACCCGTGTGTTTGAGCAGGTCACCCTCCTGGCAATCCGACATGGAGATCAACATATGGAGTCGAGTGAATTCCCGGTGAAAGCAAGTATCGTGGGTAAGTGAGCTATTTATGACATGCCGGCTTGAAGCAATGACAGCAATACTGACAGGCGACGTACACCACAACAGACGCAATCAATGCCCACCGGGAGAAGTCCATCGACGGCGTGCTCAACCTCATCGCCCGATGGAGAGACGGGCTGCGTCAAGGCTTGTTCGGCTGCACTTTCGAATGTCGTTGCGTCGATCTGGGGGCCCTCGAACAAAGTCTCTTCGCAGCCAACCTGCATAATCCTCCCACCACTCCGTTCGCCGGTTGGAGCTTCGAGTCCCTCGTCACCCACGTCAAGGCCTTTCTCAAGCCATCATCGCGCTGCAATCTCCTGAGCTATCTCGACCATGAAAAATGCGATGCGATCCCGAAGATTGTCCAGGAGGTGGAGATTCTCAGCTCGGATATGCAGGGGTTGGATCTGACTACCTACAAGTGAGAGCACAGGGTATTTGTGCGTCGATGGACTTATATTCTACAAGGCTTTTACCCGGCTGGACCGGTTGTTCTGCAAAGCGATGAGATAGACAGTGAACAATTGCTTTTTAACGCGGGGGTTAGTGGATATGATGTTATTTATCGTGCTAGCTATGCTGCTGAAGCCTTGAAGTGCAAGATTATCCGATAACCGTCACCATAAAACATATGAAGCTGGGAGTAATTAGATGCTATGAATAGAAGGAGCTGCACCGCCGATCATACTGTGGACTGGCATGTATGATAAGCCCTTGCCCTGAGCCCTGAGCCCTGAGCCGGATTTGAGAAAGTCCAGTCACGTGCCTCGGTACTGAGCGGCTGGAGAAATGCCGAGACGCCGCTGGGCACTGCGACTCAAAGAGTTCGACAGTGCTTGCCACCAGCTGTCACATCGATGTGAGAGGAAGACCACCACTGTTAGGACATTCTATTGGGCTGTTAGTTCCGTACACTCACCTGCGGAACCCCATATTCCTTCCCCCCCTGCTATGTAAATGACAGTCTTGGAGAAGGCTGCCGTTCGCCCGGAGTCAGGGAGTCAGGGGCAAACTCGAGACTCTGCTCGATGTAGGCTCCAACCTTCGTACGAATAGGATTCGCGGCAATTCCAATTAGACTTACGGATCTGCCTTTCTGCACGTATATCATTCCCAATCGACCAACCTGTCTAGGCGAAAGGAGATGTTGATCCACTCTAGCCACCCCTCGCGCGGGGAGATAGTTCCTTTCCCCCAGATACTCGTAGGTATCGCTCGAACGAGAAGTTGAAGTTGTTGATCAGGGCCCACAACCGATGGATGAGTCCAATTGAGGCCCCGTCCCCCGGAAGCATCTGGATGGATGAGTGCTCATAATTGAGAACACGGTGCAAGCTAGCATTTCCCCGCATGACGACCACGAGGTGAAAGGGGGTTCCCAGTTTGGGAGATCTGGATCCCTTAGCGAGAATGGAACGAGCTCAAACCTCAGTGTTTACTTCCAAGTATAAGAGTTGCAAGTCCTGACCTTGGGGGACTTCTTGCGATCTCCAGAGCCTTTCATCGCATAAGTCGAACATCATGCCTGATACTCCAACTAGTGACATCGAGGTGCCCCAAAGAGTTGATACTCACATCACTGCCTCCCACGAATTCGACAAGCAATTAGCTGAGTACGAACCGTTAGCTCATGTCCCCACCGCGGGCACATACCTCCCTGCATTCGCAGGCGAGTTACAGCCTGGACTGTATAAGCCAGTCAAAGCGCGCAAGATCGCGAATCCCGCCCCGCTAGGACTGGCTGGCTTTGCGCTGACCACCTTCGTCCTGGGGTGTATCAACATGCAAACACGGGGAATCACCCAACCCAACATGGTAGTCCCGCTGGCTTTTGCGTATGGCGGCCTGGTGCAACTTCTCGCGGGAATGTGGTAGGTCCATGTCCATTCATCTGCTCTGCGTGCTGAACCCCAAGCTAACTATCGGATACCAGGGAGATGGCCGCCGGCAATACCTTTGGTGCTACAGCCCTCTCCTCATACGGAGCGTTTTGGATCTCTTTGGCCATGATATTCACCCCGGGGGGATTCGATATCGAAGGCCAGCTCAAGGCCGCCGACAATGGATCTGTGGGCATGTTCTACGACTCGTTTGGGCTGTATTTGATGGTTTGTGTCTCCGTTCTCTTTGAGCGTCTGGCTTACTGACTTAATTGACACTAGGGCTGGTTTATTTTCACCTTCCTACTCGTGACCTGCACGGTCAAGTCAACGGTCATATTCTTCTCCCTTTTTGCCTCCGTCGACCTTGCCGTGCTCCTCCTGGCAGTCGGCTACCTTCATCGCCCCGACGGCGCACCCTACACGCCTCTGCTCAAGGCGGGGGGATTGTTCGCCCTACTCGGGGCGTTCTTGGCGTGGTATATCTGTCTGGCGGGAATAGCCGACTCGAGCAACAGCTTTTTCATCATCCCAATCTGGCATTTTCCCTGGTCGGAGAGGGGGCGGGAGTCGAGAAGAAGGAAGTCTGAAGCGGTTTGAGGTAGAATCTTTTTTATTTTTCTTCCTTTTTTCCACCCCCCCTTTTTTTTCCCATTCACTGGGGCAAGCGATAGGGCTTGGGCTACTAGATAAATAGGCGTAATCTTTTGCCGCTACGTAACTTACCGCCTACCGCTTTCTCGGAAAGAAGGAAATTGCGGCTATCGAAGATCACGTACGGAATACTCGAGCAGCAAAAAAAAAAAAAAAAAAAGCCAAATAAGAGAGACTTCCATCCAAATTTGTGGCCTAATAGTTAAGGATATTATAGAGTGAGAAAGTCCTCGGCGTCTCCGAGATATCTGCCACACGGATTTGTCTTATCCGCGGAATACGACCCCGCGCAGATACGCGTAACTTGATTAAGCTAAGTAACTGCAGCAGCTCAGCGCCATGCAGCTCACTACCTTCACCCAGCAGTTCAAGCCGACCCTGGTGGAAACTATAATTGGTCATTTAGTACATGACATCCCCGCATACTGCATGAGCGAAGAGTGCCCAAAGTACCAAAGCAATGCAACGCAAACTCTGACTCTCGAAATAAATAAGTAAGGGGTGCAGTGCGAGGGGGCGGGGGGACGTAAATATAACATAACATCATCTCAAAGAACTGCCGTGCACCATGGGGTCCATCTACACTATGAAAGCAGTTGTCTACAATGGTCCTCACCGTCTCGCCATTGAAGAGCGTCCAAAACCTTCGATTCAAGAGCCCACAGATGCCATCGTGAAGGTGACCTATACCACCATCTGCGGCACAGATCTCCACCTCCTCCAAAATGACATCCCATGCAAGCCAGGCTGTATCCTAGGCCACGAGGGCGTCGGAATTGTCGACTCGGTCGGGCCAAGCGTGACCAACCTTCAAGTCGGTCAAACTGTCCTGATCTCCTGTATCACCTCCTGCGGCCATTGTCGGTTCTGTCGGAAGGGGATGTCCTCCCAGTGCACATCTGGGGGATGGATTTTGGGCAACCAGATTGATGGTACGCAGGCAGAATACGTCCGTATCCCGCATGCTTCCTTCTCTCTTCACCAGCTGCCCCGGGAACCTGATCCCAAAGCATATGTGATGTTGTCAGATGTGTTCCCGACGGCATTCGAGTGCGGCATAATGAACGGCGATATCAAGCCGGGCGCACGAGTCGCCATTCTCGGTGCAGGACCCATTGCGCTGACAGCACTGATGATCCTAAAACGAGGCTATGGGTTGCCTCGACAGGTAGTCATCATTAGTAGGGGCGAGTATCGACTGGAGCGGGCGAAAGAACTGGGCGCAGATCATGTCCTTACCACCCTGAGAGGTCGGGACAAGACCCTCGAGGCCTGTCGGAAGGTGACGGACGGAGAGCTGTTCGATGTAGTTATCGAAGCCGCTGGAGCCAAGGAAACATTTGATCTCTCGCAGTATCTGGTCGCACCGGGTGGCACTATTGCGTCGCTTGGAGTGCATGGCAGCAGTTGTGCCTTCCATTTGGAGCACTTGTGGCATCGCAATATTTGTCAGTTCTTCCAAGTACTCTACTTGGGGGAGAGTGAGCTAACAATGGATGTAGGCTTACGGACCAGCCTCGTGGACACGAGCACCACGCCCGAGTTACTGAAGATGGTCCAGGCTGGAATACTTACCCCAGACGCATTCCTCTCACACAGTGAGCTTTCCTGCCCGTCGGAGATGTTTCCGAGTTTGCTCAACGCTAATAACTGTAGCATTCGCGCTCGACGAAATCGAACAAGCATATGAGGTATTTCGGGCGGCTTCGACACACCGCAGCATGAAGGTTCTACTGACATTGGGCCACGCTTGATCAATATCCATTGCCCATCTCAGCTGCATGAATGTGATGAGTGGGATTACTTGCACTAAATGACAAAGCTACGAGCAACTGCTTTACTCACTCTCGTCCTGCGCCTCCTTCAGGTCAAACCTCCGCTAGATCATCGCTGTCATAGGCTCGTACTACCCTAGTAATCCATCATGCATACCTCTCATACGATACTTAATCAACCAGCAAGATTATATACGCATAGTCTTTTGCATAATACAAACTCCCTGGCTACTTTTCCTTCTTACCGCCGTTCTCGTTGACACTTGCCATTACTCCCTCATCGCCTTCCCTCCAAAGAACCCTCAAGGTCCATTCCTTGACCCTCCACACCTCGGCATCTTCCTCCTCCCTGACAACCTCGACAAAATAGAACCCTCCCGCCAAAAGCCCCTTCGAAGAAGCATCGAGTCCCTCTCCCTGTCGATAGTGCTGTGCCAGAACGGTGGCGACCAAGCTGGCTGTCCCTGTCATCTCGTCGAACTCGGTGACCCGGAGGTTGGACAGGTGGTGGGTGGTTTCTATCTTGGACACCGTGTCGTACACGTGTGTCTTGATAGCGTCGGCGCCCTCAAGAAGGCGACCGTTCAGACTGAAACGGGCGGAATCGTGGATGGCAGAGGCGAAGAGGGCAGGATTGGCGGTGTCAATTGAGAGGAGGGCGCGGTAAATGGGGTCGATGATGGCGTCTTTGGTCTGAGAAGGAATCTTAGGAAGATCTGTGGGGATGTTGGGGATGTTGGGGATGTTGGTCGTCATCTTTGATCTATACGATCTATAGTGAAGGGTTCGGTGACAACTTGTGGTAAATCGTCGTGGTGTTGACCGTTCGAGGAAATGGTATCTCGATGAGAATAATGCAATTATTGTAGAAGGGCGATGGTCGATGATATCAGAAGAGGAAGTGCATGGGAGATTTCCACGGAGTCCACACATCGAGTATTGCGCACACAAGATGTTATAGTGTTAGTCTTAACAAGTTCTTCCATAGTCCAGTGTGCTGAAGCTAAAGTCCGCGTTAACTCCGCCTCCCAGCTCACCCGGGCTCGGGGTTAACACCCTCTCGGCACTAAGGCGCCTCAATGGAGATAGCAGTTTATGTGGAATTAGTCCGAGCGACGCCAGTCGCCAAAGATACCACCGAAGCGACAATTCCAGATGATTTTTAGGTGATGGCAGTTGACTGGTATGTTGGGCCCGGCTGTTGCGGCATTGGTGGAACCATCCGGCTTGCATGTCTCATGGGTTATCAATACCACCATCGAAGGATGTATCGAGATCCCTTCCGAAGTGGTCTTGAAGGAGTGGAGAAGTGCTTACAGTTTTTCAAACCAAATAATCCATCTTTGATCGCGTTTTTGTGCTCTGGTTTGCCTATTGTCGCTATCAAGAACAGACTGGGAAATCTCCTCTCATGGTTCAGCGAGTCACGTGAACAAAGCAATCAGCCTACATGGTTTGTATCCTTAACACCGTACGATGAAGTACTTATCTCTGACTAATCCACTGATAAGATCGTTACCTGAGCTAGATACATCTTTGAATTTTAGCTGTCTTTGGTATCTGGCGATTCTTTCATGCTTAAGGGCAAGTCCCTATTCCACAAGGGTTGGTCTGATGGACCTTCATCAGACCTAAAATAGGGCCCGGTAAGTATTCTGATTAGCTGGTATATCTTTAAATATAATTTATCAGACCAATATAATACAATAGATTAGAAGAGAAAGTAACCAGCTAAATTACTTAAAATCATACTAGATTATAGAAGTATTATTTATTTATTTATCTTTTAAATAGTAGTATAGTATATAATAAACTACTTAGATTATAGTAGATTAAAGATCTATAGTTTTTAGATTAAAATATTTATTAACTATAGTTGCTATTATTTTATAACAGTCTAGCTATTTTAATATAAATATTACAGAATTATTCAGAAGCAATATTATTAAATATAATTATTTTTAAAAACTAAAATATTTTCATTATTTTTTATTATATTAAAAATTTAGTTTCTATTAACTTAAGTAGTATAATAAAAATCATATATTTTATCCAATTTAATATACTGCTAGTAGTGATTTATAAATAATATTAATATAAAATTTAATCTAAAAAACTTATTTATTATTTAAAATAATCTATTTATAATATTTTCTATAACCAGACTACAGCAATTCAGAATAATATTATATAATAGAATAATATTATATTAGATTTTAATATAATATTATATTTTATCTAGCTTTAATTACTAGTTTTCGGAATTTCTATTTTTAATAATAATATACTATATTATTAAGAATATAGATATAATTATATTATACAGATAGTAAATAATATCTGAATTTATTAAAAGAAATTTTATAAATAATTATAAAATCTATACTAAAATCAGTTAATTTTATAGAAGTAGATAATTTATAAAATTAAATTTTAATAATTATATAAAATAATAGATTACTAGTATTTATTTTCTAGCTGATTTAGATTATATTATATTTATATTAGCAGAAATATTAAGTTATAGCTATCTTCTATTAAAAAAATAATTAGATAGTAGATATTATATTATAAATATAGAAATATATCTAGATAGTATAAAAGCAGCAGACTATCTAAATTAATTAAATATAAAATATTAATTTATAGCTGTAGATAATTAAATAAATAATATATTTATAAAATATATTATTAAATTAATTATTACAGACTATAGCTATATCTAAAAAAAATTTTCTAATTTTATAGAATAGAATATAATATAGATTTAGAATATTATAAAATAGTTAAATAAAAAAAACTAATATATAGTACAGTACTGTAGATAAGCTATCTATATTAAAACTATATAATTAGAAACTAGATAGATACTATATTAATTATTATAACTATATATAAATATTATTAATATTATTAAATATATATAACTATAGCAGTAGATTTTAAAATTTATTATATAAATCTAGATACTATATAAATAATAGAGTCTGTAATATAGATTTATATTCTAATAGTAGAAAAAATAATAAATAGTATAACAGCTGGTAATTAGCTAGATCAGCAACTCTAATTTTACAAAAATAGATAATAAAATAATTAATTAAATAATAAATATATTTAAACAGATTTATTTAAAGTTTTATATTAAACTATTAAATTAAAAATATTAGATATAAAAATATAAAAGCAGACTAGTATATATTATAATAATATTAGATTAATTAGAATATAGATAGTATAATTCTAAAAGCTATCTTTCTATTTTATTATAAATAATTAAAATAGTCTATTTTATAATATTTAGAAGGTATTATAGCTGGATTTTTATATTAATTAGATTATTCGGATATAAAGACAGACAGATAGCTATACTAACTAACTGCTAAATAATATAGTTATAATAGATAATTCTAATAAAAAAGTTAATATTAAAAACTATATTCTAATTAAATTAAAATTTTAGTTATTTTTTTTAATTTTATTTATATATAGTAGGAACAGACGGGCCTAGATAAATATCTAATAAGTCTAAAAAATATAGAAATTATTTTAGAAGTAGATAGAATAGATAGTATAGCAGCTGATAGTATACAGATATTATATACTAATAAAAATACTATAAAATTAATAGATATATAAACTAAAGATTTATTATAATATTACTATTTCTAAATATATGATATAAATAGACAAAAATCAGCTGTTGTATAAATATATTAATTTTAATATAGAATAGTTCTAAAAATTTGTCTACAGACTAGCCGGAATAGTATAATAAATTTTATATAATAAACTATTATTTTAATAGATATTTAAGATTTTATAGTAGTAGCTGTATAATAATTCTATATAGTAAATAGTAGAATAGAATTTTTTATAGAATATATAGATACAGTAGCCGGTAAATAAATACTAGTAATTAATTAAATAAATATAAATAAAATCTATAGTATAGAAATAATTTATATACTAATAATAGTTAGATCGGATATAGACTAAACTAGTCTACTAATATTTTTATATTATAATCTAGTTTAAAAAAAAACTAGTAGTATTAGTTTATATTATTAATAGTCAGTCTAAATATATTTTTAAATTATTAAATTTATAGTATACTAATACCGAGTAGAACCAACAGCAGAGTATATTTATTAATAATAGACTAGTTATAGTAGTATCAGTATACTATAAAAAATTTTATATTAGTAATAATATTAAAATAATCTATTAATATATTTTCTAAAAAATTAGTAAACTATTAGTATAGTATTTATAATTAATATTACTATTTATTCAGCAACTTGAAGTATAGTTTATTTATATAAATAGATCTATATATAGCTTTAATATTTTTTATAATATATTAAAATTTAGTCTATTCTACTATAAGACTCTAACTAGTTATACAGCTATATTAGAATTTATTTTATTAGTATTAGTATAAGACCCTAATCCCGGCAGCCAGTAGAAATAGATATTAAAATAATTTTAAAAAATATTAAAATAGAAAATATATATATAGTTATACTATAATATTAATATTTAGTAATATTAAAATATTATTATTAAAATCAGCCGGCGGTTTATACAGTCTAATAATATATTTATATATAACTAATAAAAAAAATAGAATATTGTACAGACTGTATTAAATACTAATTCAGAAAAAAAATTAAATAAAAATAAATAATAAAAATATATTATAGATTTATAAACAGTATATTTATTATATATAATAGAAATAATATATAAATAGAGTATTATAAAATAAGCTGGAATAATAGTATACCAGTAGTAGATATTCTATATTTCTAGTATAAATTAATATTAGTTTTTAAAATTTAATAAAAAAATATATAGCTTTAATAAAATATTGTCTATAGTTCTATAGAAGAAGACTATAACTAAAAGTTAGATAGTTTAGTATCAGTAGCTCTATTAAAAGAATATATAAATAATACTATAAAAGATAAATAAATAAAATATCTAATTATATAGAATATAGCAGTTTATATTATAAATAATCTAAAATAGAAATAGTCTAGTAATAGCAGTAATACTAACTAAAAATAAAAAAAATATATTATTTATACTATCTGTGTTTACTGTATCTAAAGAATTAATAATAATAGTAGTTTTATTAATTATATTATAATCTAATCTACAGCAGCAGTACCGGGAACTGGATATTCTATATATAATATAGAAAAGCTAGCAGTTCTTAGATAAGATATTAATTATACTAATAATATCTAAATTAGCTGTTGGTAAGAAGTTTTAGTTATTTTTAAACTAAATATAATTAATATAGTAGCTGGACTGGATTATAATTAATAAATATTATATAATATTATATAATAATCTCTAGTTCCGGCTGGATTTACAGTAGCTAGAATAGTTAAACTAAATATAAATATAAATAATATTATTAATAGTAATATTATTTCTAAATTTAGAAAATAAACTATTCCAGCAGATAGAATATCTGTATAAAATAATACAGATATTTTATAGATATAATAATTGGATAAATATTATATACTAAATATAGCAGCTAGAAGTTAGATTTAATAATTAAATAATTAATTTAATAGTTATTTAATTTATCTAAAATTAGATCCAGCAGATAAAAAATAAGATAATAATTTATAATACTATTAAAATATTAGTACAGCAGCTGGTATAAATATTTAGCTATAAGATATTTTAAAATAAATAAATAAATAAAGCTGAAATATTATAATAGTTTATAAATAAAAGAAAAATAATTACTATAATTAGTATATTAAATATAGAAGTAGATATTTCTAATATCTATAGTATAATCTATATAGAAATACTACAGTTATTATTAAATTATATATAGAAAAGTAAACAGGCAGAATAGAATAAATAAATTAATAAAATAATTATCATCTAACTAATAGAATTATTTCTGTCCGGACTGGATACAGAGATAGTTTAATATATAAAAATAATAGCTGAGATTAATTATTAGTAATATATATTAAATAGATATTTAAATAGAATAATAGATAGATATATATAATAGTATTATTAGAATATAGATATCTGTAAGCAGATATATAATAGATATAAGATACAGTAGATAAAAATCCAGACTATTATTAAGACTATTATTATTAGTTATATAAAATTATTTCTATTAGTTCTATTAAATTATTCTATAATTTATTTTTTTGTAGGTTTTTCGATAGTTCTAATAATAGAATAATAATAATAATAGTAATAAAAATAATAATATAAAATGCTATTGCAATTGCAGCAGTAGGATATAAAATAGAAATTTTTGTATTATAAATTTATCTAAATAAAAATCTTCTAGTAGCAGTAGATTTGTTATATTTATATAATTTATATTATTATTAGACAGCAGATAATTAATAGATATAGAAGTAGATATCAGTAATACAGCAGTAGATTTAGTATATATAGTTTAATAGATATTTCTAACATAAAATACTGCAAGATATATATTTAGAATAATAGAAAAAAAGCAGTAGAGATTATATATATTATAATATTTTAATTTCTATAGTAGTAGTAATATTATATAAACTATAGACAGAGAAGATACAGCTGCTATAATAAAAATTATTATAAAAACTTAAAATAGATAGTAGAAATTTTAAATAAATAGTTAGATTTTTAGAATAAAAGATTAATTTAATAGATAGACGGTATAACTATTTATTCTAGTTATTTTAGTAGCTGCGGCGGATTTATATAAAGCTAAAAAATAAAGACAGTCATCAAATAAAATCTAATAAATAATTAAATTAAAATAGTAATATTAGGGTTTACATTAGGGTTTACATTTATCAGAAAAGGCGTTGAGAGAACAAAGAAAATCACCAAAAGACAAAGTAGCACATACGATAAGCGGTGCTTTCGTCCCTGGGACTCTTCAGCTTCGAGGGGGAAGTAAGAGACTTATAAGCCCATTGGAGGAATACCGTCTTAGTACACCTGCCTGTCCGACCGTACGGGGTTCGCGTTATAGTAGATTGAACGGCGAGCTTATTAAAGAGATTATCCAGCCGGGGCTGGATTTTATATTCTGCAGATGCGATACTGCTGAATTAAAGTCTTCCACCTTCCGCAATATATTATCCGAAAGTGATATTATTGCAGGAATGCTGATTAGAATTTTACTTCTATATCTAGCTGTAAATAACCAGTAGTAAATCAGCTATTCGCAGTTATCCTCGCTCTTACATACTGTTTCTAATAGATCATATAACAGATTTTTATAAACAACTGAGACTGCCAGAAAGGTCTTCTGAAGTATTCTGCCTATTTAGATTATATTAGAATTATACTAGAGTTCTTCTGTAAAGCAGAAGCTGTTAAATCTTAGATAATAGTTCTTTATAAAAAAAACTATCAGAAAGAATTGAGGTTACAGATATTTCCAATATTTTTATTATCTTCAGAATTTCTCAGTTCCACTGTCGGATACAGTCAAAAAAACTTATAGTCTGGGATAGAGATTTGATTAGCTTTTAATTCAAGACAGATAGAATATTACTATACTTCTATTTCTTAATTATAGCTTTTCTTATCTAAAATATAAAGATTTTATTCCAAACGCTATTATAATAGCTCGGCAGTATAAAAAGAGGGATGATCTGTTTCTTTCATCGCCCAATAAGAATAGAGGATCGATCTCCCCAGATTACCTGCTTGAACTATTTGGATAGGATATAGAAGAAATAACCTTGTATGTATAGATAGTACTAAAAGAAGTATTTAGCCTTAATAAAATCTTCTTTATACATAGATGTAGTAAGAAAGTATAGAAGTTTAGTTTTAATAAATTCTTTTAATACCGGTTTAGGATGCGCTGAGCTCTAAAGAATGTATTAAAAATAGTTCAGTTTCTTCTTATAAAGTTCTGTAAAGATCCGTCTGCCGAGATAAAAGACTTTGAGGTCTAAAAATAAGATAGAAGTAAATAAACTTTTCTATTCGACTTTAAGACCGGATGCCGAGACGCGTGTTTTAAGTCAAACTAAAATATAGCTATAATTATTCTTAAGAATAACAAGAATATCGTCTATATATTAGAAGTATGCGACTTTACCGGTAATATAGCAGCTTTTTCTTTTATACTAGTCTATATAGATGTTTGCTAATATAGATATACTTAAAAAATCTATAGCAAGCCTGTTACTCTGCCAGAATTTCTTCTTTTAATATTAAAAGAAACAATTGTGGTTTGTAAACCGGACAGCTTCAATAATAAAGTATTAAAGGTTCTTAGTACAGAGTCCCGGGAATTCCTGGAAGATTTCTTAGAGTACTTAAAAGATTTCTGCTCTGAGGATATTTATATACATTAATTTAACATCTTCTTTAAAAAGAAGAATATTATCTATTATCTGTTTCTTAAGTTTGTAGAGTTGAAGAACAACTTCTTGGAAGAATTCGCAGATCTAGAGAAATAATAGCTTTATAATAGAGTAAAACAGATAGTCAACAACTTTTGCAATATAAACAGATATCTATATATAATAAGAAACTATCAGTCAGATCTTCTATAGATTCTTATAGATTTTAGATATATTATAGAATTCTGGGAGCGATAATTCGGTCGGAGATGCTATAATAAATTTCTGTATTTAATTAGACAGTATACTATAGTCGAGATTATTAAAACTTTGATAAATTACTGTAGTATTAATAGTTGTCTTAATATATAGTCCTTCTGTAAAATAATTATATATCAGATTATTATACTATTCAGCGGTTACCACGGCTATCCCAAGATTTTTATTAGTAATAAAAGTTAGGAGATTTGCGTCTAACAGCTTATTATAGAATTACTAATAACCTATTCTGGGTTTAGATTGAGAGTTTAGAGAAGATATAGCTGGAAGCTAATAAAATAGTTTAATTTTTCCAGCATCTAATCCTTGTTTGATAGCATCAGAAGCTTATAGAGAATCCCAATTCTTTTTTAAAATATAAAATTTCTAGATAAAGTTATTATTATTTTGGTCTTTGAACAGGTATCTGATCTGTACTGTATAAACTAAAGATTCAAATACAATAAAGAATAAAAAGAATTTTGTGCGAGAGTAGAAAATATATTTCAAATTAAAAAATAAAAAATATTCTAGATTATAGAAAAGAATGATACCTGGTTCTTTATATACACCTGGATCAAATCTCTATAAGATATCAAACTAAAAAACAAAAGATTATAACAGAATAAAGAAGATTCTTATATATAGGGATGCAGATAGAAAAGAGTCAGAATAAGAATATATATTTTTAATTCTAAATCTGGAAGAAATATTCTTAAAAAGTTAGATTATTTTTTTTTCTTCTAAATTTCTCTTTTTCTGCCGCCTGCTAGGCGTGTCGGAGGATTCTTTGGATTTTTCTAAGAGTTTCTAAATAGAAAATCTGTAAGAGGGATTAGTAGGATTTAATAAATCAGAAACAGATGTCTTACTGGTGCTATTATTTCTAGCTCTCTTATTTATCCTGAACTACTAGATATTTATACTCTGTCTTTTCCAGGCACGGACGCGAGCCTTATTCTTTTTTTATTTTTTGAGAGCAGTCTCAACAGTCTTTTAAAAAGACTGTTGATCGACGTCAAACATAGAAACATCCGTCTGTTTTTTAACGGTGAGTTTCTTCATCTTCTGGAGAAGTGAAGATTGGTAGCGGGATTGCCCGATAGAAACAGCTTGTGAAGCGTACCACTGTGTGAGTCCATCGAGTTTTCCCTTCTCTTCGTTAACAAACGCATTCAGGGAGTCAGCATCCTCTCCTGTGATTAGGGTTTAG
>WOUI01000199.1:0-62307 GCA_012184565.1 Aspergillus floridensis
CCCCCCACCCCAATCCCAATCCGCACCACGCAGAACCTAACCCTCTCAGAATCCGCACCCCCGCCTCCCCCCTCCCACCCGCCATCGCAACCGAAACAACCCACCGCTTCACGCAAATCACGCACCTCTTCGAATCCACCCTCCCGGACCTCGCCACCCTGCACCGCCACCGCTACCAGCGCCAGCTCAGCGGCGCGATCCAGGAGTTCATCGAGGCGCTCTCCTTCCGCCACTACCTGACCACCCAGACCCTCATCACCATGCAGGAAGTGCGGGCACACCTGCCGGAAGGTATCCCGCTCACGGAGGAGGATTACCTGATGGGGATTTTCGATCTCACCGGCGAGGTGATGCGGTTTGCGGTGACGGGGTTGTCGACGGCCACGATTGACGAGCATCATACTACCGGAAAGGGGGATGGGGAGGGGGGGAGCGGCGCCACTCCGGCAGGGCAAACGATCCACCTCCGCCCCGAGCAAACCGCCATCGTCGTGGATCTCCGGGCGATGCGGTCGGCCATCGAGCTCCTGAGTATCCCGCGACGGCATGCGGGCTCCATGTTCCGGGATATCGGCCGGAAGACGGAGGTGATGCAGGGGTCGGTGGAGAAGGTGGAGCGCGCGGCGTATGGGATCCTGGTGCGCGGGAGTGAGCGGCCCAAGGGGTGGAGGCCGGATTTAGGGGCGGCGGGTGAGGATTCTTATTGATTGAGTGGGATATTTGTCTTTGTTTCACGATATATGATGCATGGGTGATGGTGGTGGTGTAGGATTAGAACTATGCTCGGAGTTACTGGGACACAGAAAAAGGAGTAATGTGTAGTGTAGGGGTATGAACAGAACAATGTGAGGAATGAATTAATACTCATAGCACTGGCACTGGCACTGGCACTGGCACTGGCACTACCTGCTGCTGCTGCTGCTGCTGCTGCTGCTGCTGCAGTACAGTCTCGCCCGCAACAAACCTCAATCCGCGAGCGAAATACAAAGTAAACTCAACAAACGCCATCCAGCATCAATCATATCATACCACATCCGCACCACACCCCCAACTAAACCGTCGGGAATCGCGGATCCTCATCCTCCGTCAGAATCCCCTGCGAGATCAGCTCATCCGGCGCCGGCCGGGCCCCGATCTTTTGGTCGAGATGATCGGCCAGCATGTGCTTCTCCAGCTCCCGGGCGTGGGCTTGCAGGGCGGGGGCGGCGGTCGACGAAGGGAGGATGTTGCCTTCCAGACACACACATTAGCATATCATCCAACGTTCGAGTATACATTGCACCACGCTAGAGGGCTGTGGGGTAGGGGGGTGGGACTCACGCTCAACAAGTTCCTCGCGGTCGGGTCGGTGCTCGAGGTGCTTCTTCAGGTCGTCGGCCATGCGCTGGCGGGCGAGGTCCTGGTGGGCGGCTTGGAGGGATCTATACGATTTAAGGTGTCAGGGCGGGAGGGGACGGTGATATTTGTTCTTTCCTGGTAATGATACGTACGGAGCCACGTTGGTGTCGAGGAGGATGTGTCGTTCTTTCAAGTCCTGGACGTCCGGACGATGCTGGAGGTGTTTCTCGAGCGAATCACGGCGCTCGGTGGGGGATGCGGAGAGAGGGGTCTGGTCGATGCCGATGGCGCTGACGCTGGTGTCCATGGTGACGTATGTTTTCCGAACAATATAGATGGGTGTGTTGTTGCAGTGACAAAACTTAAGATGCGGTAAGGATTTCGGTGGAGTACTCGGGTGCAAGAACTAAGGGACCTCCCGAGGTATAAATAAGTTTAGTCCGTCCCTTCCACCAGCTCAAACAAGTCAAAGGATCACCAGCAGCTACGTAGGTTGTTGTTGTCAGGGCGATTGACGGGGGTGGTCAGGTCAAGTGATGGCCCCCCAGTGGCAGGCCGATCCACGGGACCCCAGCCTAGCCCAGCCCAGCCAACTGGTGGCGCACGATGTCATATGTGGAGAGAGATCGCTATACTCCCTACTCCTTCAAGCCCCATGATACAATATGATACGATGTCACAATAACTCATATTGTCTGGCAAGCTAAGCTACCTTGATAAATATTCCGAGTATTTTTGGCCTGCTCTTCTTCCCTCCCCCACCCCACCAACACAACCCCTCCACCAGCCCAAAATATGCCCACAAAATCGATCGTAAAGCGAAGAACAACTGCTGTATCTGTTTTCGTAATTGCAGAGTAGAACATGTCGAAAAGCTAGCTTCCTCCGGACATAATCCTTTTTGCTCCGGGCTCCCTACAAGCAAAGTCCTAGGAGGACAAAATGAAAGCAAACGCCTCCTCCCACTAAAGCAAAAGTGATGGACCCAGACAGCTACGAGCCTCAACAGAATCTCGAGACGTTCGTCAGAGAAAATCGGGCCAACATATAGCCCGGTTCTCCGACAGCTCCCTTTTACCATCTGAGCGGTCATCGTTGTAGGCTCTCTCGAGACTAAGCGCTTAGATCTCGTCTACCAGTTCGGATGCCATGCCACCACCTGTCCAGGACCCATGCGCCTCATCCATGAAGTCAAGTCGAAATCGACAGAGGTCGGACTAAAAGGCAGCCCGGGTAAGGCAGAAGGACTCAATTTTGTTGCTTCATGTAACAACCGCGTCGGTCTTCATCGGTATTGGAAAACGTGCGATTCGTCCGTCGTATGATTGACGAACCGGCCCATACGATCAAGGAACCCAGAGTTTTCCACGACCCCGGCTGTTACTACTTCCACGAGTCGGGCCTCGGGAGGCGCCTCGGCGGTTGTTGGCATGGTTCCGAGACGCACCCGCGATGCCCCGTGCGGCTCCCGACTGAGTGCTAAGGTCGACCGTGGGCGGCTGCTTGGTGGGACCAAGAGAACGACTAAACGAATTCGGATCGATAGGTTGAGTCGGAATCTCCATAGTCGCCTCGACAGGCGGGGCAACACTTTTGACGACAGGCGCCTTGCGGCTGTTGACTCCACGAGAGCCGCCGCCGCGCGACGCTCCCTTGCCCCGACCGCCGCGAGGAACGAAGACGAGCTCGTCTTCGTCACTCTCATCCTCGTAGGAAAGAAGCGATTTCGGTTCGCTGGTCGTCGCCTGAGTCTTCTCGACATATTTGCATCGGTTTTTGTACTCTCGCTCTTCGTATTGAATCGAAGTTCGCAGCTGATGAATGTTCTTGACCCCAATGCCGAATTTCTGGGCCCAAAGCTGGGTCTGTGGATCGTTTGTAATGAGAATACAAGTCTTGGCGGCGTTCGAAGCATCGGGCCCCTGGTGCAGTCGCCACAGCAGCGCGCTGAGCAGCGGCCTGAGCACAGGCGGGACAGTGGGGATGGCCGACCCAGACGCAGAACGGCGATGTCCCTCGGCGCGCTTCGTCTTGTTGTCCTTGGATCCTCCTTCGTTGGTTATCACCTGCGAGTTTGCACATTCGGGGCTGGTCCGAGAGCTCCGGGAAGACGGGCGGGAGGGTGCACTGTGGGTTCCGTTGGACGTGTTGGAGACTGCGTCGAGTTCCTTTTTGAAGTTCAACTTGCTGAGTAGCATCTGAGAGAGATCATCCGGGGAGGCGCCGTTCCTTTTAGATATTTTGCTCTTTTCGTCGGGGTGCGCCGTCGGGACGTTTGAGACGAGTCCATCGTTCGCCTCCGGATCCTCCTCGAACTCGGGCAGGAAGAACTTCTCTGCTTCCGTCCAGTTCTCGTACTGCTCCATGGGGCCCTGCAAAGCCACCCGTTCGGAAGAGATGTTGTCCTTGCCGGAAGTGACCCGGTCGAGGAACCGGACAGCCTCGCGGGCATTGATGGCGACCTGCGACCCGGCTCTCTTCAGTGCATGGAGGCGTTCAAGGGCTGAGGAGCACTCGATCAGTAACCGTCAAGGTAAGTGAACTCCGCTCAACTTACTGTACAGAGGCACGATCAGAGTGATGGCCCCGTTGGTCGTCCATTTTTTGATTTCGCTGATGTTGGTGGTTAACGCCGTCTCATCCACGGCGCAGTGGAAGACCTTGCGTCCGGTCGTCATAATTGCCCTCGGGCGATCGACAGAACAGGTCGCGTTGCTTAAAAATGAAGTTACTCGCACGGCACAACGGCCCTATACCAAATAGCTAGCTTTGACGACTGCGACCGAGCCGCAGGCGTGGTTAGCGTGATGCTGGATCCAGCGAGGGAGGTTTGGTTAGGATTAATGGAGGCGGAGGAATATGGGAATGTGGGGGGCCCTGGCTCGCAGCCAGAGAGAGTAATGGACGTCCCGGGGGGGTGTGGCCCCGACTTCGCAGGACGTCGAAAGGGCTGACAGTTTCACTTACAATGCAATCCTAATTCACAAAGAACGGTCATCTGCAGCATTTTGCGATTCGAATAAACGATTGTGTGAGGAAATAATGAGGCAATGAGATGAGTGAGAAGGAAGAGGAAGAGGAGAGGACCTTCAGCAGCGGATCAACTCCAAGCCGCGGGATTCGTCGGCATCCTGACTAAGCGCAGGATAACTCCGCGCGCCCGTGACTATCAGTTTGTTGTCTACGAGAATTAGGTGGTATTTTATGCAATTTGACCTCAGTTTCCCGACAAGCTCACTGGGAGTTGACTAGTAAGAGTCATCAAGCTCTGACTCCATGTATCGAAAACCATTCATGGTCACCATTACACACAAGTCTTCTATTCGGGACATTTCGTCCTTTGCGTACATCTTATGACTCGAATTGGAATAATCTCCTGGTATGTGCTGTCGCTCGAACAAGCTGGAACAATTGAGAGAAAGAAAAAACCATCATGTCATACCAATAATAATGACTCAGACTCTGGATAATAAGCACCGGGCTGGGCCATCGTCAGTCGCATTGTCTAGACCGTCTTCTTGATGAGACCTTCTTCAGGCTTAACACGTTGTGCCCATTCACTATGGCGAGGGTCAGCAAATAAGCTATTGAAGAAAGAAGAAAGGGTCCCGAAACTCACGTCCAGCTCCCATCGTAAACCCTCCGAAGGTTTGGCTCGCCGTATTCCGCCTCAGCCAATGCCGTCTCGATGATAGTTGCCGTTACACCGGTGCCGCACGAGCTGATAATCGACTTGCTCGTGTCGATGTCCTTGCTCTCGAAGATCTTGCGCAGCTCGGTCCCGGACAGGAACGTCTTAGTTTCGGGGTCCAGCAACTCCTGGAACGGAAGGCTCTTAGAGCCCGGGATGTGCCCTGAAGACAAGCCCGGGCGCGGTTCAGGGTCGGTGCCGGCCCAGCGGCCATAGGACCGTGCATCAAGGATCTCCACTTCTTTCGCACCTTCCTTTCTGTGCTCCTTGGCGATCTCCTTCAACTCCCGGTACGGAATCACGAGCTTGGAGTCGTACGTGGGGACAGGGTAGTTGGTCTTCTCAGGCTGCTGGGGCTTTCCGGTCTCCGTGGGGAAACCCTCGGCAACCCACACTTTGTAGTTGTTCAGAACATGGACCCGCGGGTGTCCGAAGACTCGAAGGGTCCAACCAACACGAGGCGCGCTGAAGATACCGACCTCCGCGGAGTCGTAGACCACCACTTCGTCGTCCCGGCGAATACCCAGCTCGCTCATGGCTTCGGCGAATGTTTCGGCGGTGGGAAGCATGTGCGGGTATGGAGATTCATGATCTTTGACAGCATCGAGGTCGAAGAAACGAGCTCCGGGGATGCGGTGGTTGCGGAATATGTCGATACCTTTGCGACCCTCGGGGTCGTTTGGCATGAACCAGGCGGCGCATAGAGGGACTACGCGTGGGGCAGTTGAGATCTTTGTAGCTGGGTTCTTTTTCAAAGCAGTGTCCAACTCTTTAGGAGTTACCAGGTATGAAGCGAAAGAGTAGGGGCGACTCTGGAGTTGCTGGCGCGCTTGTTGTGAGAACGACATGGTAGAACGGACCAGGCGAGTCGGTGAAGGGATAGAGTTACGAAGAGTTGCGAAAGCCATATTGAGAGAGTAAGGAAGGAAGTGGAGGCAAGAGGGTATTTACATGCCGGTTAGGACTTAGGAAGTGGGATTATTCATCCACCAGCTAGAGCAGGGGGGAATGATAAACGAGATGAAGAGGGGTTGATGATGAGTGTGTGTGTGTGTGTGCGGAGTAGTGGAGGAGGAGGAATGAATGGAATGAGAATGAGTAGACTTCCTTTCCTATCACCGATGCGGAGAGCGGCCGACCATGTGAAAATCAACCGGGTAAACAATCCGGCTTATCGATTCCACTTTCCTTCCTCCTCCCAGTTTTGCGTCGGCGCCCTCACTTTCACTGTTGTGGTCTTGTGTCCAGTCCAAGTGCAAGCTCAAGTCTAAATCAATCATGAAGGTCACTATCAAAGAGTGGAACGCTGTCGCGACCTGGCGCTGGGACATGCCCGACGATGAGGTCTGTGGTATCTGCCGCGTCCAGTTCGATGGTACCTGTCCGACCTGCAAGTTTCCCGGCGACGATTGCTCTTTACGTGAGATCTCTTCTTCCTGCCCGTTATCGGAGTCACTTCTAACTTAACTGATGCGGGACTCCAGTGCTTGGGAAATGTGGCCATTCCTTTCATATGGTGCGATTGCGGATCCCAATGTCCTCATGGCGCAAGCGAGACACTACTGACCGAACCCAGCACTGTTTGATGACATGGATCCAGCAAGAGTCCTCCAAGGGGCTCTGTCCCATGTGCCGACAGAGTAAGTCATTATCATGGCATCACTTTCTGATTATGCACTTACGCTTCACCTGCAGAATTCGAATGGAAACAAAATGACGAAGAACAACAACAACAGCAGCAACAACAACAATAGCTGATGAAGGACCATCTGCTGGTTATCCGAAGAAGGCGTTGACAGGCTCAGCTACTACGATACCCATTCCATTCTACCTGCTTCCATTACTCATTGTTATATGCCATTCTGCATCTCCTCATTCATGTACATATACCCCATCCTAGCAATCATCCCAAGCAGTGCCGAGTATTTACAAACGGCGATCGGATCACCTGACCGGTCTTATCCTGCCTTATCGATAAGAGCGCAACCCAGATCGGATCGATACTCACTTCACAATACGACCCTGAGCTATCCCGAGTCACCCTCGAACATACACCCCAACCATGATGTAGCCTCACCCTTCCTTCCTCCCTCACCCTAATTCCATCTCCCATTCAAAATGTCTCTACCAAAACACACCACCCCGTCCCCCCTCTCCTCCTCCCCATCCAAACAATCCATCCGCCGCATCTCAGCCAACCACAACCAACTCCCGACCTCCCGACCCCAAAGCATCATCGACCGACCGCCAACCGCGCAACAACACCACCTCGAAAACATCCCTAACCCACCACCACCACCACCACCAGCCACGATCCCCCCGGCCTCCCTCACCAACCAGCCCACAATTTCACCAACGTCAACGTCCGCCTTCCAGCCCTTCTTCACCCTCATCGAAGACGCCAACACCTCCGAATACCACCACCCAACCGTCCACTACATCTTCGCCGACGACGACACCGACATCGTCACCGAAGCCACCCTCCGCGCGCTGGAGAGCGAATCCGATCCGGGTCTCGCCTACAATCCCAATGCCCGAAAGGGCCACAACAATAAGACTCGATCGCGTCGGCCGCAGCAGCAGCAACAACAAGGCGGCGCAGGGCCAGAAAACACCTACGAAGATGAGGAGAAAGGACCCTCCCTACTACCGGATTCCATCCCAGGGGTGCGCGAGCACTACGTGATTCTCGACGTGGACTATGCGTCACCCGATGGTTTGGGGGTGGAGGAGACGAAAGAGCAATCCGGGACTACTACTACTGCTACTGCTGGTGGGGAGATGCTAGCGACATCGTCGCCGCCGCAGCAGGAGCCGCATCACGGTGCTCCAGGTGGTGGTGACGCTAAGTCGATGGTGGTGACTTCGGCGCATAGTCTGTCGCCGGCGTGGCAGGTGCTCGATACGCAGCTGGGCCCGGCGCCGACGTTCGAAAATAATACGAATAATACGCCGTCGCAGGGGCAGGGGCAGCAGTCGGTCAACGGGGGACTGATGTTGAAGATTCGGGGCACCGCGGGGTTACCGATCAATAATTTGCTGGGCAAGGAGAGGGATAAGGAACGGGGCTGTCAGCGGTTGGAGGAGATGATGGATCAGTTCGCGAAGCGGTTGGCGGAGCTGCGGTTGGTGATTGAGGCGGGCGGGCTGGGGGAGCACATTGAGGATGCGGAAGTGGAGTCTTCCCCGGGTGGGAAGATGGATGAACATGGCGTGGAGCAGGGACAGCATGAGAATGGGCAGGGTTTGGTTGAGGACGCTACCGCTGGGAAACAGATGGGACTATAGGGGTCTGGCTGATGGAACATCCTGGTACTATGATACCTTTTGAGTTGGAAAACATATCGGCTCAGCGAGAGGCCATTTTAGCGTATGGCATCACTGCTGTAGGTAGGCTTCAACCCATCTACTCGGGTTTTACAATACGAATTTGGAATCATGCAACTTCGGAGTCCATGACTGTAGAATTCTATCACGTCAAACCCGGATTATCTTCTCATCCCGCGGGACCCTATACGAGAACAAAACGCCAGGCATCAGAAAGCCCGCAAGTAACAATGCTCCAAACGCGAACAGACAAATGCAAAACAAAAACAAGCGAATACCGTCTCCAGATTTATCTTAGCCAAGACCAGGGGTATCTCAAAATGCCTGCCGCAAGATACAAGCGAGCAGTGTGCTTCCGCACAGCGAAAAAAAAAACAAAACGTGATAAGATCAAGGAGAAGGCCGATTTCGAAGTCTTCTGCCACTCGGGGTTTCCACAGGTGGTACATTCTCTGGGCCCTCCATGATTCCAGCCATCTTCCGGTTGAGTAATTTCTGAGGTAGTTTGGCGTCAGCGGTCGTGGTGCTTGAACAACGTCTCTTGGGAGGCGGCTGCTCTGCACCATCACAGTCCGCATCAACCGTCACGATAGAGGACTTGCGCGTGGCCTTGTCATCGGCCGCACTCGCTACGAGGCCCTTGGCGGCGACGTTTGCATCGACTTCCCTAAGGCCGCTGTTGGAAGGTGTGACGGTGGTCTTGGGTGGTAGAGATCCTACCTCGTCCTCGGTGTCGTGAAAAACGAATCCTTTCGCCGGTGTGGTGGCAGGGGAACTATCAAGCACCGAAACTCGGTCTTCGCCACTGAATGGAAGAGCCGTGAACTCCCTAGAGGTCCTCAACCTTGATTTGATGTTCTCATGTGCCTCAGTCCGAGGCAGGTCCGCAGGATACTCATAGTGACGCTTCTTGGGGGTAATGCCAGTCGCAACGTACTCAGCGAATGCTCGGCGTTGAATGTGTTCGCGAAGCTCCAAGAGCGACTTCCTCACATCGTCTGACAACGGCATGGCAGACTCGTGTAGATTTGTCTGCTGCTGGATGGCCCCTTCCTGCAGCTCCTGAAGACGACTGCCCAAGTCCGACAATTGCGTATGGACTGAGTCATATGACTCGTGCACGTTGGAGGACATGTTCTGGAGGCTTGAAAGATGGGCGTCTCGGTAAACACCATTCTGAGAGCGTGCCTTGGCTACGAAATCATCCAAAGCTTCCATCTGTTTACTCATATTCTTCATCTGAGCATCAACGATTCGAACGGTTTCTTCATGCACCGCCTCAGTTGTCTTGTGAATAGATGCGTTGCGTTGTTCGAAACTCTGCAAGGTGATCAGTATTGATGTTTGAAGAGGAATGACGCGAGTTAAGACTTACCTCCCAGTCACTCTGCATCTTCGATTTCATCTCGTCCTTAGTGGCAATTACATCCTTAGCAAATTGCTCCGACTTGAAAACCCATTCATCAACCTGGCGGTCATAATGGGCGGTCGCATGCTCCAAGGAGTCACCCGAAGCAGAGAGCTCAGTACGCATCGTGTCGATCCTGCCCTTGAGACGGCTACACTGCCTTTGGCGGGAGTCTTCGATGAGAGACTTCACTTGAGAAAGCAGGAGATCACGCTCGGCCTCTGCATTTGCATTCTCCTCTTCCAGAGTCTGTGCCAAATGCGACGAGACTTTGCGATTCGCCTCGACAGCTTTCTGATTGGCTTCCTGAAGTTCCAATCTCAGCTTGTTGATCTCCATTCTTTGCCCGTTCAATTGAGCCACCATTTCCTCAAATACAGATTTGAGGTCCTTTCCAAGGGTGCTGTAAGATGAATGAAGCTGGGCATTGAAATCCGCGAATTCGCCAATCACCTCCTTGGAGATGCGAGCAGCAGCGGCAGACAGACCATTGAGGCCTTCACCAACTTTACCCTTGACCTCTTCACGCAGGTCCTTAATCTCTTCAAGTACTTCGTTCATCTCGTCATGGGCAGCGCATGTCTGTGAATGGGCCTCCCGCTCGGCTTTGTCAAAAAGGTCGTTGGTCTCTAGCAGCTGCGATTTGTTCAGCTCGATGTTCTCAATCTCAGTCGTAACGAACTCGTTGATTTTGTTTGACATGGCCTCCACCAGCTCGGAATGCTGCATCTGGAAATCCTCGAGTCTGGAATCGACCACCTGGGTCACGTCCGAAACCTCGGCCGCAGATACCTGCCAAGCTTCCTTGTTGGCGGAGTCCAGATTGGTTTTCCTTTCGATTTTTGCATGAAGTCCATTGATGTCCGCCACAGTGGTATCCAAGGTGGAAAGCAGACCAGCCCCAATGTCGCGAAGGTGAGCCTCTGTATCCTCGTGCGCCTTGCGGAGAATTTCTTCCTCTTCAAGTTGCGACTTGGTATCCTTAAGGACAATCTCAGTTTGTTCGAGGACATCGTTCGTTTTCTTCAGTGCATTCCGTGTCTCTTCATTGTTCTTCTTGAGGTCGTTGAAATTGCTCGTAAGAGAAAAAAGCTCCTGGACCTTGTGGCGCAGGCTAGACTCCATAGACTCAATCTTCGCGCGTTGTTCCTCGTTAACAATCCTGCGAGACTCGCTCTCCATGGTCATCTCTTCGTATGCATCAACACTCATGTACACGCCGTTCCGGTGTCTCGTGGCAATAAGCTCGCCCTTTAGCTTTTCGATCTCAGTTGTAAATTCTCGCAGGAGGGTCTTTTTCGGCATGGTGGAGTTGATCTGGGGTTTGTTGCGAATGTTCTTGGCCCGAAATGCATAGTCCAATGTGGAAATCGTCTCTTCCAGGTTGCTGCGCGACGGCGAGATAGTCGCAATGATACATGTCTTGGTTCTTCCACCAAGTGAGTCTTGCAAGAGACGAGTGAGTTTCGACTCTCTATAGGGAATATGTGGGCTTTTGTCGACCAGGGCATTGATGACCCGGCCCAAAGTGAGTAGACTCTTGTTGATAAGACCAGCTTCTGCCGCACGCTTGTTCTCCGCCCCACTGCGCTGGATGTTCTCGCTACCAGCCAGATCGACCAAGTTTAACTTTCCAGAGCTAATATACTCTTCGCCAGACTCCGTTGTCCGTTTCGTCATTACGGTAATGGTGAACACCGTGTGACTCCGGGAACTCAGATCGTTGCATTTAGTGGCGGCAACTTGACGCTTGTGACTACCTTCCTGGAGAAGTTTGATGCCGGCGGATGCAGAGTCGATGAATGTTTCCTCCATTCCCTGTACAAGTGTACTTCCACTGTGGCCTTTCCTTGACTCATTTTCGAAGATCTTCAGTCTGGGGTTCTCTTCGGCTGAGAGCAGGTCGCGGAGCTCTTCGTTGTACAGCTCGATGAAAGAACATTTGGCGGTACTTTCTGTGTCCTGCAGCTTGTGGAATAATGAATATAACACACGAGGTATAATACCGGCATTGTCGGATAGTATGCCCAGCGTGTCGGTCATGTCGCCGGACATGGTGTAAGTCTTTCCGGTTCCTGTCTGTCCGTATGCGAAAATGGTGCAGTTGTAGCCAGCGAGCATCTCGTTGACAATCGGGATCACAACATCCTCGTAGACGGTGATTTGGTCGGCAGCCGCTGAAAAGACCTTGTCGAAGGTGTAGGTCTTGTTGGCCAATGCATTGGGGCCCATCGACAATTGCACAGTTTGTCCTTTGGCGCCTTCCGTGGACACTACAACTCCACTATTTTCCTTTAGTTCTCGGTCATTCCGGCCTCTGCACCGGACGACGACATGAATACTCGTATCTTCGTTGATCTCGCGCTCGAAGTCTCGTTCTTTGCGTTTCGCGGTAATGCCAGCAGGTTCGACTGCTGATCTCGTGGCACGCGATGCACTAGATGAGGGCGCCTTGGATGCGATCGCTGGAGATGCCGCTCTGTCCGTGGTTGACATCGTAGACCCGAGTCTTCTTGTGGTCGGGCGCGTCGCTGTCGCTGTTCGTCTGGTCGGCAGCCCTGAGGCAGGCCGTGGGGGGCCAGCCATGATGATTTAAATGATGTTATCCAAGGTGACACAGCCGTGATCTATGAAAGTAGTCGCGCCTCAAGCTAAATCTGCAGAGTCGCTTGGAAAGATGCGCACCAACATAAGCGGTGGTCGGCGAATTTGGTTCAGGAGGTGCTGTCAGTCAGTTGGTTATGGTTAGTGATCCGCTGTTATTGATTTCCCGTCTCAAAGCGGAAAATGTAAACAAAGCGGGTTCACCGCCCACGTGCCGGCGGCATTGCTCGTCATGCCCCCATCTCACATGATAGCATGCGCTCATCGCCCGCTCCATGCCCCTCCTGACAGTCCTTATTATTGTTCCTCTCCTGGAATAATTCGGCTTCTGCATTATTATTCTGCTTATCCTGACACGTAATCTGTTTAGCTTCACATCTTGGAAATTTCCAGTGGTTGTGCTCCGGTGCAGCTGGCACCTTCTAACACCTTCAAAGATACATATACTAATCCGACCCGCCCCTCACCGTCTCCGCCTCAGCATGCAGTTGGTCTATATGCCATCATGACTTCTTCTTCTTCCTCTTCTTCCAGGCCTTCACCACAAGCTCAGATCTACCCTGGAAAAGGGCTGGGTTTCATAAGCATGTCAAACCCTTATCTTTGATCCAAACAACACTAACCTGCGTCTGTATAGCTCTGGGAGCCTCCCTCCACAATGTGCTCAGCCGCGTCAAGTCCCATCCCCAGACGTACCCCGCAATAGATATCGCATATTCGTCGTCGGAACCTCTCCGGAAACCCGTAACGCTACAACTTCCATCCAGCGGTCTCCGCCTGCGGTTCGATGGGCCAGATCAGAGGTTGCGGTTGATCGAAGTGCTGGACTTCTCGAAGATCACCCTCGTCTATAAGAACCAGGAGGTGCTGAAGGGCATCAAACCGCAAGAGCCCTCCGTCACGCAGCAAGGGCCCAACTTTCGCCACATCTACAATCGTTTGTTTGGTCCCTCTTACCCTGGAGAGTACATACCTCCCGACAGCCCCCAATCGCCGTATGGTACCTACGTGTTATCCTATCCCGGTGTCGCATTCTCCTTTCCGCTCCAGAACTCAGCATGGTCGGACCAGTGTGACTTTGTAGCATTACTTTCTTCATCGGCTGCATTACCCGCAACCTCGATGTCCATTTTCCAAGGATCGTCATGGCCGGAGGCTCGAAACAAATTGTTTACCCAGCAGCCCCAGTACCCGCGTTCCCCAGCGCTGGTCGGTAAAAGCAGGGAGGTCGTCCCGGATGAGATCGAGGAGTTCCTGATATTTGGGGCTGGAAAGATCGAAGCGATCCGACGATCATCCCCGCCGGCCCAGATAACATTGTCGGAAACCACTCCGCAGGACTTGATTGCCGAGTTCGGACCGCCGGATGCAATATACCGTAAGAACGATCGCAGAATAGCCATCCATCGCGCCGCAGGCCGTAGCGCTGGAGAGGACGCTCTGCACATGGGCCCATCTTCCGGGCGCGGAATCGATGTCACCGACCTGGATCATTCGTCTAACAATAGCGTGACCGACGACTCGGATGACGAAGCCTCCCAGGCTCCCACACTGGATCCATCCTCTCTTCCGAGCGAGTGCTTCTTCAATTACTTCCATCATGGCTTTGATGCCTTCATCTCGTACCCTACCGCATCGGGCCCGGCCTTCCCTGGATCCGACCTCCCGGATCCAACCCCGCCTTCGCCGTCTTCCCAGCTGGTGGTGACCAAGATCATCTTGCATGGAAACGTGCCAGGCTCGTATCCGTTCAATCGGCACCGTCGCAGTCGCTGGAAGATTATCCACAACCCAGCCGAGGACGCCCTCACATCTGAGACTCGCTACGAAGAGATCTCGGAGCAACTGCGTTCGGTCTGGAAGGGAGCCTATGCAAATGCCGCGGAGGAGCGTGCCCTGCAAAGACCCATGATCTTGAACCGGGGCTGGGGCGACAGTCCGGAAAGCAGTGTCGAGTTCCTAGGCGGGTGGGAAGAAAGCACCGGGAAGGGGCAGAGGACCGGGCAAGAGGCCAATGATGGAGGTCTAGGGAACACAGAGCTGTTTGGTTTCCCGGGCCTATTGTTTGAGGTCATGAAGAACGGGGCAGTGAGCTGCCTGACATTGTACTGACCGAGTCATGAAGGCGTTGGCGTTCAAAGGAGCCTTGTATATGTTTTTCATTCCATCTTCACATGACACATGACTACTAGCAACATGCTGGAAGCAGCGGGTGGGTATTACTCGGTATTGATGTAGGCTTGACAATACACATTTGTTTGACCTTAACATAATTCCTTTGATTGGCTGAACCCACCAAAGTTTCCGTATGTGTAATTTGTAAATTACCCGCACCGGAGCTTTCCCCAAAAGTCCGCAGTGCCATCGACTCGAAACCCTCCAACAGCCTTTTCTCGCAACCCCGACCTGACCCAAAAAAAGGCGGGATATGACCCGACAATAGTATGGCGGAATTGCCACGGACGCTCGCTCGGTCCTGGTCGTCGACGCTCAAGCTCCCCAAGTCGACGTTCCCCGCGCGCGTGACGCCGGCCGACCAGGCCAAATACCTGCGCCGATGCACCGACGACCTCTACGCCTGGCAAGAGCGTGAGCGCCCGGCCGACCGGCCGTTTGTGCTCCACGATGGACCTCCCTACGCGAACGGCGAACTGCACGTCGGCCACGCGCTGAACAAGATCACCAAGGATATCATCTGCCGCACACAACTGGGGCTGGGGCGGCGGGTGCGCTTCGTGCCGGGCTGGGACTGCCACGGGCTGCCCATCGAGCTCAAGGCCCTCGAGGCGCAGAAGGAGCTCCAGACTGCGGACGGCGTCAGCGCGGCGGCGGTGATCCGCAAGGCCGCCCGCAAGCTGGCGGACAAGACGGTCAAGGCCCAGATGAAGGGCTTCCGGAGCTTCGCGGTCATGGCCGACTGGGCCAACCACTGGAAAACGATGGACCGGGCTTTCGAGAAGCGGCAGCTGGGCATCTTTCGGGCGATGGTCGAGAAGGGACTCATCTACCGGCGATTCAAGCCGGTCTACTGGTCCCCGTCGACGGGCACGGCGCTGGCCGAAGCGGAATTGGAATACAAGGATGACCATGTGTCGACCGCGGCGATGGTCAAGTTCCCGCTCGCGCGGATCCCGGCGCATCTCGCCCAGGATCCGTTGCTCCAGGGTAAGGAGGTCAGTGCGGTGATCTGGACGACGACGCCGTGGACGCTCCCGGCGAACGCCGCGGTCGCGGTCCACGAGGCCCTCGAGTACACGATCGTCGAGTCGGAAACGCACGGCCACCTGCTCATCGCGCAATCGCGCTTGGAATACTTGGAAAGCGCACTGAAGGAGGATCTGTCGGTCATCGTGCCGGCGATCCTCGGTTCTCAGCTGGCGGATCAGACTACGTATCGACCTCTGTTCAAGGGAGCGACTGCGGAGGCGCAGCCGATCATCGCGGCGGAGTTTGTGACGGCCGACTCTGGGTCAGGACTGGTTCACTGCGCTCCGGGTCACGGTATGGACGACTACGAAGCCTGTCTCTCTCGTGGGATCCCCGCTTTCGCACCCGTGGACGATCACGGCAGATTCACCGACAAGGCGATGCCCGTGGATCCCGAGCGGCTCCGCGGAAAAAGCGTCCTCGACGAGGGTAACGCGGCAGTGCTGGAATACGTCGAATCTCAAGGTCAACTTCTCACTCAGCATAAATACGAGCACAAATATCCGTACGACTGGAGGTCGAAGCGCCCGATCATCATCCGGGCTACCGAACAGTGGTTTGCCGACGTGGCCGACATTCGCGGCCATGCTTTGGAAGCGCTGGACGACGTCAACTTCGTTCCGAGTTCCGGTCGGCAACGCTTGGAGAACTTCGTCAAGAACCGCAGCGAATGGTGCATCTCTCGTCAACGTGCCTGGGGCGTTCCCATTCCTGCTCTCTATCACCAGGGCACTGGCGAAGCCGTGCTCACGAAGGATAGCGTGACTCATATCATGAAGGTGATCGAGGAGCGTGGCATTGACGCATGGTGGACAGATGAAGCCAACGATGACGCGTGGATTCCACTCTCGCTTCAGGACGCAACTGGTCCGGGCTATCGACGAGGAACCGACACGATGGATGTGTGGTTTGACAGTGGCACTAGCTGGTCCGAAGTGGATGTCCCTTACCGTGAGGATGGCCGCCCGGCAGACGTGTACTTTGAAGGAAGCGACCAGCACCGAGGCTGGTTCCAGTCCGGGCTTCTCACCTTTGTCGCTCACCAGCTTGCCTCGGGACAAACCGCTTCCCCGCGTGCGCCTTTCAAGCACCTCATCACCCACGGGTTCACTTTGGATGAAGAAGGCCGCAAGATGAGCAAGTCCATTGGCAACGTGATGCTGCCGCATGCGATCATGGACGGATCGCTTTTGCCACCCTTGAAGCCGAGAAAAGGCAAGGGGAAGAAGCAGGCCGAAACCCAGGCTCCCGTGTACGACGCCCTTGGGCCAGATGCTCTCCGCATGTGGGCCGCCAGCAGTGACTACACTCGCGACGTAGTGATCGGAAAGCAGGTGCTCCAAACGGTGCACACCAGCCTGCACAAATACCGCGTGACGTTCAAGCTCCTGCTGGGTGCGTTGTCGGATTTCCGCCCCGAGCACCGTGTCCCGTACGATGAGCTGCAACAAGTGGACCGCATCGCCCTGAAACAGCTGTCTGAGATGGTCTTGACCTGCCGGAAGGCCGGCCAGAACTTTGAATTCTACAAGGCCGTGAATGCGATCAACCGCTGGGCCAATCAGGAATTCTCGGCCTTCTACATGGAGGCTATCAAGGATCGACTCTACACCTACGGCGAGAACAGCGCGAGCCGGCGTGCGGCGCAGACGACGCTGTTCCACATCTACCAACATCTCCAGGAAGTCCTGGCGCCCATCACCCCCATGCTTGTGGAGGAGACGTGGGAGCACACCCCCGAGGCGATCAAGACGCAGAGCCAGCCTCCTCTGCAGCGCGTTGTCTCAGCCCCGGCTGCGGAATGGCAGAACGAAGGCCTCGAATCCGACTACCAGGAGCTGGCCGCCGTCAACTCCGTGGTCAAGGCGGTCCAAGAGAAGGCCCGCGGCCAGAAGCAGCTGGGCTCCTCTCTTCAGTCGTTTGTGCACCTTGTCCTTCCCGAAGACTCGACGCCCGCGTCGGTGTTCCACCGGGATCTGACCGAGTTACCCGATTTCTTTGTGGTATCGTCCGTCAGCCTCGGTGCTCATGGCGAGCCGATCCCCGAGTCGATCGCGCAGGCGGAATGGCAGTACAGTGAGGGATATGAGCTCCCCAGCGGAGCCAAGGGCACGGTGTATGTGTACAGTCCGCAGGCGGGTAAATGTCCTCGGTGCTGGCGCTATGTGGTTGCGGAGAGTGAAACGGCGGAAGAGACGGTGTGCGATCGCTGCGAGGGAGTCGTGCAAGAACTGGACGCTGCAGCTGCAGCTGCAGCTGCGACTGCAGAGGTGTGAGTGGTCAGTTCCTTGATCAATTCCCGGCTTACTGGATTCTCGGATTCCTGCACTGGATTCCTGTATTATAAGTTACTGTGTAGTTTAATTTTAGCATCTCATTCAAAATCGTACGCATAGTATACATACATACCTTATGTAAGTCCCAGCGACCATTCTAGATCGGTCTTGCGGGGAATCCTGGTTGCGTGTAGCTGGTGTTCTGCGGCGCTTATTGGTGGTGATGGGGATAACGTCATGGACCTCAAAGACCAGTCAGTTAGCCATTAGCGGCATTGTCACTCAGGACTTGTCCCCTAGTCTTCTTCTCAGTTTGTTCAATTTTCCCTTGAATCCAGACAGCGATCAATGACTGGTAACGTGAATCAGGCAACATCCTTGGAGCCACCAGTCGGAGAGTCGGAGCTCGCTGCTGATTAAAAGATGACTTCCAAGGTTCTCTGTGACACCTTTCCCCCTCCCTGTTGATGGTCTCTGATTGGATTCCTTCTTCAAACCTCGACTTCCATGACGACAGCAGCGAGGTCAGCATGACGACTGCTGCTTGCAATGGTTTCAGGAAGAATGAAAAAAAAAGGGCTGGTGCTGGACTGCTGCTTCCTCGTATATAACCTCCGCCTTCCTCTCAACTGCCTTTTTATCCCCCGCATCCTCTTATCCTCTTATCGATAACCATCACTTATCGCTTTCCATCCACCCTCCATCATCACCACCACCACCAACATCATCATCATCGTCATCGTCGTCAGACTGCCAGCTGCCAAACGTCGTTACGATGATCGAGACCTTCCTCAAGGAGACTTTTCCGGGGGTGACTCCGACCTCGACTGTGGCGCCCATTCCCACCGTCGTCCCAGGCAATGAGCCCATTTTCCAGGAGATTCATGATACTGGCAAACGCACATTATGGTTAGTCTTTCCCTATAGAAGCTTTGAAGCTCAGCTTCTAAAAATACGCTCTTACTAGGGTCGTCACCGTGCTCATGGCCCTGTCTTCCCTGGTGTTCTACGTTCTGGGAGCTCGTGTACCACTGGTAAGTTCGTGTGGAACCTCCACCCCAGGTACCCCCCGCAAGCCATCTCGACACCACTAGAGTCATCTGAATCACTCACCAACACTCAACCAAAAAATCAGAGCAAGCGCGTCTTCCACACCCTCGTCTCCCTCTCCGCCACCACCTCCTTCATCATCTACCTCGCCCTCGCCACCGGCGGCGGCATCACCTGGAAAGTCGACACCGTCAAGCTGCACAACAAGCATGTGCCCAACACGCATCAGGACTACCTCCGCCAGGTGCTGTGGCTGCGCTACGTGCTGTGGTTCCTGACCGAGCCGCTCAGCCTGATTAGCTTGAGTCTGCTGTCCGGTCTTCCCGGGGCTCACCTGCTGGTGGCCATCGCCGCCGACTTCGTCATGCTGGGCTCGGGTCTGCTGGGCACCTTCGCCGGCCACACCTCGCGTCGCTGGGTCTGGTTCACCATCAGTGCCATCGGATACCTGACGACCGTGTACCACATCAGTGTGAACGGGGCCCGCGCCGCCAGCAACAAGGATAACCAGACCCGCAAGTTCTTCGGAACCATCTCCGGCGTGACTCTGCTGGTGAAGGTTTTGTTCCCTGTGTAAGTCTTATGAGATTCCACCTTTTATAAGTGTATGTGCTAATAAGGAATGCGTGTAGCACCATCGCCGCAGGCGCTCTGGCCCTGAAGATCAATGTCGACGTGGAGACTATCCTGTTTGCCATCTACGATATCTTCTCCCAGGGATTGATCGGATACTGGCTGATCATTGCGCACGACAATGCTCCGGGAATGTAAGTGCTTGCCACCTTTCCTTGTGTGTTCAATAACTAACCACGAACGCTAGTACTCTCAACGTGGACGGTTTCTGGTCCAACGGCATCGGCAATGAGGGCGCCATCCGTATCGGTGAGGATAACGGAGCCTAAATTGCGACGGACTAAAATGTATCTCAAGGAGAGTGACAGGTGTTGATGGAAAGTTCCGCTGGGATTTTCGGTTTGGGAGGCAGTGTGAACAGGTGTGATATGACTGGACGCTGGGCGTGTTTGCCTGGAATTACGACTTTACGTATCGTTTTATGTTTCCGAACTGATGGTTCTAATGTTGTGGATGGAGCATCGAAGTATGAACCGGGTTAATATGCTGCTACCATGGAGGCGTCGGACAGCGAAGCAACGAACATTCTGTATGTTTTATGATGACCATTATCGTTCGAAATTGGGGGTTGAGCCGTGGAAAAAAATCCAACCAAGCAATTGATTGTAATCAAGTTTCATGCTGTACCAGTCAGGTTGATATGAATATCTTGTTCTCTCAAATATCATACTCCACCACGGATTCTTGCCGTTACAGTATCACCAACTTGGGACTTGAAGTGTATGAGTTGACAGTCATTGATCATATTATTTTTTTTTTCCATTTCAAATAACATATCGCATTAAGATTACACATTTCCAGTTCCCATAGTTCCAGTAAACCCAGTATTCGCACCATTAGACGTTACCAATCTCACCAATCTCTCTTTCGCTCTTGCAGCCATCGCCATGCCATTTTCCGAACTCCGTTGCGCCCAACCAATTCATTTAAAAAAAAAACGAAAAAAGAAAAAAAAAAAGAGAGAAAAAAAAAAGAAGGAAAGAAAACAGTCAGATCATCTGAAGATGAGAGAACGGTGAACAGAAACGCAGTTCATCAGAAGAAAATACTCCTCAAGGAATGACGCCCGCTCGCTCAGTAAGAAATCAAGGTGGTGTCTTGCCAGAAACACAAAGGAGTCTTAGACCTAGTTCTTCTGTTCCTTTACCCTTTACACTTACTCGGTAGCAGCAGGAGCAGGAGCAGGAGCATCATCAGCACCCACCCCCAGCCCCTCCGGAATCTCCCTACTTAAACGCCCCGGCTCAGTACACGCCACCTCCCCAACCTTCCGTCCGCCCCGTAACTGCACGACCCTCAACTCCTTCCGCAGATTCACCCGGCGCGCGACGGCGGCCTCCCGGCCTTCCTCATCAACCAGCAACAACCGGGGATACAGCACGGAGACGGGGTGCATGGCCTCACACAGATAGAAACCGGCGTCGACGCAGTAGTCCTTAAAATTCAGGCACTTGAGCCGCGTGGCGTCGAACCAGAGCAGGAAGGGGTCGGCGTCGACCACGAAGCCCGTCAGGGTCAGGGTGCGGATGGACAGCCGGTTGCGCGTGGGGCCTTGCACCATGGCGCAGACCTTGGCCTTCTCCAGGGCGATCTTGTCTAGGTATTCGCCTACGCCGATGGTGCGCGGGAGGGTGCCGGCGCCGGTGCCGCTGAGGGATTATTCAGTCAGTGGGATTAGGGGGGGATGGGGACTTGGGGACTGGGAATCGGGATCATCGGGGGTGAGGAACGTACTAATAGACAGGGGCACTGTAATGGGTGGGATTCATCGTCCATCCGCCCTTGATGTACGGCCAGTTCCCGGCGAAGGACCGGCGGAGGCGCGGGGGGCAGACCATGCTGAGCTCCAGCTCTTCGAGGCCCGTGTTCAGCCACGCCGCTTGCCAGATGTACCTCTGGTACGACTGCACCATGCCTGTGATCTTGAGGGAGCGGAGGTGCCGGAAGTGGATGAGAGGCAACAGTTGCTCCACGGGCAGGACCTCGACGCGCTCCTCTACTTCTTCCTCTTCGTCTTCGTCTTCCTCTGCCTCTGCCTCTTCCCCGTTGGTCTGTTCTTCGGTCTGCGTTGTGGGATCCGCTGCGGCGGTGGTGGCGGTAGTAGATGGGGATTTGTCGATAGGCAAGTAGACATCGATCCCCAATGAGCGTCGGTTCCGCGGGAATCGAGCCCAGGTCTCACCGCCGCGGAATTCGAGGAGCGGGTTGGTTGGGGTAGCTTGCTCGGCTGTGAAGAAGATTATGGGTGGGCTTTGTGCTTGGGCTTGGGCTTGCTGTGCTTGCTGTTGAGGTTGGGGATGGAGATGGGGATGGGGATGATGTCCGACGTCTCCGGCCGCTGCAGTCTCCGAGTTCATAGACGTCGGCATCTGCTCCTCGCCGGACCCCTTTCTCTTACGGCTCAAGCGCTGGAGCGCGGAGCGGAGGAGCGAGGCGGTGCTTTGGTTGTTCCTGTTGGACGCTGTGCTGGAGGACCGGCTGAATGGCTGAGACTGCTGCTCTTGGGAGCGAGTCCGGCTTTCGGAGCGCGAACGCTTCGCACGCTCGGCCTTGCGCGATCCGGCCATGGCTAGTGTCAGTTCGGGGGTGTTGGATGCGGTGATCCTGGTAAAGACGTCGCTCATGCTATAGCGGCGACGACGCCGCGGCTTGTCTGAAGACTTGGAAGAAGTGTTGTTGCTATCAACAACGTCCGGGGAAGGAGCACCGTCTCCAGTACTACCAGCTCCAGCTCCGGCTCCGGCAGTGAGTGACCGGGCACGGCTGATTTCCTCACTAACAAGGTTGAACGGGAAACGGGTATGGAGATTTTGGTCATGAACTGGAGAGAGAGTATCCTCAAAGCGTGTTAGTAGCTGTGAGAAACAATCATTCCATAGATCATAGGTCAGTTCTCAGCAAAGGGACCCGCGTTACTGACCTGTATCAATGAGGTCGTGGACAGGCTGGTTCCTCGTCTCCACGCCGTTCCAAAATTCCCCGCCTAGCAGTGCAAGCTGCCAGTGTGCTGCGTGTTCTTTCATTGCTTTGGCCGGGGGGGGGGGGTTGAATGAAGTGAACTATTGCTTGGGAATTGCGCGTTTTTAAAGGGTAAGACTTGGAGGGAATGGGCGATTTGTGGGAGGCAGCGCACGCCAGCTGGGTGAAAGATGGGGAAAAGCGCAGTGAAATATGGCACCTGGGAACGATGCAATGGACGACTAACACACAGCCTGGAACACATTGAGCCTATATCGAGGGTGTTTTGTTTGTCTCTGGTCGAGTGGAGCTGTGGGGCTTCATCTTCCCCCCTTCTCAGAGTATTTTTCTTTTCTTTGGTAATAGCTTGCTTGGTGAAAGAACAAACGCTCTCCAATGCCATTCTGGAGGGAATACAAAGAGCAGGATTGGGAAGAAAGAAGTCACTGCATACAAATGATTACCCTTGACGTTGCCGACAAGAGAGAATCCCTTTACCTGCGGCCGTGTCTTTGTCATGCGCCGTTTTTCTCAATGAGATGGTTCTGAAACAGAAGGACTAGTCATTGCAGTATCCCTGCACCATCACTAACGCTTACGGAAGCGCAGCGGTATGTTTCTCCTCAAAGCCAACGTCAGGATCGAAGTGCACTCTCGTAATGACCTCTCGGCCTCCTGAACTCCTTCCTTGCTATCGTCTGCCAGCTCAACTCGATAGTCTTTGAAGATTACGGCCAATGCAACCACAAACTCAACCTGTGCAAATCTCTTCCCCAGGCACGCGCGCATGCCATCGCTGAACGGGATGTAAGCACCTCGGACCGGCCTATGAATGGTAGGATACTCCAGCCCTGGGGCAGAAACACCGGGTAGGCCCGCGTTCTTGGCTAGAAAGCTATCCTCATTCCGCACGTCCCAGCGCTGTGGGCGGAACAGTCCGACGTCGCTTCCCCAGTACTTTTCCGAGTAGTGAAGACTGCTTACGTTCAGGTTTATGTTCAGGCGAGGCTCCAGGACGTAATCCTCCTCACGATGACGGATCTTTCTTGCTGAGTTGCCCGTCCACTTCGGGACAGTTACGACGGGCGGGTACAGACGCATGGTCTCCAGCTAGGTGCAGGTCAGTATGCTATCCGCTGCAAAGAAACAGGCTTGAGGCCGTACGCACCATGACACATAGAGGGGTAACCAGCTTAGGGAACATAGTGCCGTAGTCCCAGGTCCCAGCGTCCGAAGACTCCCCCTTGGTTGCCCCCGCCAGACCTTCATACATCCATTCCTGGACATCCGGATGCAGAGCCAAGAGCAGGAACGCGAATCGCAGCGTGGTTGCCGTGGTCTCGTGTCCCGCAATGGTGATAATATGCAGGTTGCTGATGACCTCCCGGTCAGTCAAAGTCTGTTGGTCCTGAGACTTTCGCGGATTAAGCATTCCTTGCACCAGGTGGTGGGCTGCATCTGTATCTTCCAGTTCCCGCTCCGTTTTGTCGACCAACCTCTGCAGATACACCTCTAGGTCCCGATGCGCCGCAAAGTCTCGCCTGAAGAACGGGACCAGTGCTCTGGGGGTCCACTTGGGTAACAAGTTGTTGGCTATCGCGACTGTGCTTATATGCTCGTTCATGTAGGACATCACTGACCGGAATGTAAAGTCGAACCCAGCCGGGGGCGGAGTACTGTCCTTGAAGATGTCATCCGGGCCCTTGAGCATATGCTGGGGCAGGGGCTTGAAGGGTAGATCTACGCCGAAGCCGGCACCGGTCAGGACGTTGAGACTGAGCTTGAGGGTGTCTTGTCTCGTGTCAGTCGCCACGAAGCTGTCACTGGTCTCGTTCGGTCGTGATTCGTGCCAGTACTCGATCAGCTGTTGGCTCTGCTTTATAGCTTGCTCCCACACAAGCGCATTGTTCTTTTCGTTGAAGGTTGTTGCCGTGTATCGACGATGATGTGTCCATTCTGCATCCTCACACTGTTTGAATTAAGCATGGGAATGATGTGTGACTACAAAGGGTGGTGTCGCACTCACTATGACGACGTTCGGTCCGTACATGTCCAGTACCGCTGGAAGAGCATCAGCCTCGTGAGTACATACCCATTGTGTGAGAGGGAAAAGACTCACCGTACTGATGGATCGGCTTTGTAAAGCTCTGCCGAGAGTTGACGATCTGGGAAACCACCGCCGCATCGGAGACGCTGCAGAAGATGCCTCCCGGGAAGACAAGCAGGTACACATCGCCATATCGTCTTGCTTGTCGATCCCTGGCCCTCCAGCGATAACTGATCAGGGTATCGTACACAGTATCTGCCAGTCGGGCGGGGAACCAGTTTTCGACCAGATAGGAGAACCAGAGCGTATCGAAGAAAGCCGTGGAGACGATGCCTGGGGAGAAGACAGACACGACATAGGGAAGCCCCGAGCGCTGCGCGACGCGGACATGCTTGAAGAGATCCCGTAGACGGTCAGCGAGGTACAGGCCGAGGAGACCGAGGATGACCGTGGACCAGATCATTGTAGCCTTGTTGATCTTCCTCTGCTGCGAGTTGTTGATGCCGTCCGGTGACAGAGGTTCTCGGATGGAAGAGAGGCGGTGACAATGGCTATTGTTCTGAAAAGTTCCTAAAGGGAATTTACCCCACGAGCAGGCACATTCCGCTCACAACCCAGTGCACGCGGATCATTATTTTCCCAGGTGCCAGATCAGGGGGACATGTGCTTTCGACATGAAGCCTGTTCCGCTCGCTACAGTGGATGGAATTCCGTTACATTGGCACTGAGAATGTCATTGTTGTCATACTGAGGTGGCCTATGATATTCCAGGTATTATCATGCTCTACACCAGCCACCCCTGCTAACACTACCTACCTACTTTACCTAGCTTTCATGTAAGCTTCAACCAGGGTTCACGATTAGCTCGCCTGAACGATTGGTCGAATGAGGTTGGAGAGCAGGCCACTTAACGCTCTGACCAGAATATGTGGAGATCTGGCTATGCCCGGCTCCACAGTATGTTGCCAGTGCTTCGAGCCTAGGCATAGCGGACAATAACTTCAATGAGATGCCATCTTCCTCGACACGCATAAGAGCAGACATACCACAACCTCGTGGCGGACTCTAATTGCATAGACTTGGGTTGTTCAGGAGTCAGAGGTAACTCAGAAGCTGGAATAAAGTTGTGGGTCGTGTTACAGTGAGCGACCGTGTCAGAGACTCACAACTGAGTGGATCATGTGACCATCCATCCCCACCCTCCAGAAATATATCTCTGGCAATTTTGCAGCATCCATCTGTGGCCTTGATAACTGCTATACTTATGGATACTTCAAAATTTCCTCACGGCTGGTAGTCAACCAGACAAGGGTCTCAGGTAATACTCGGGTATTTCAGGTCGTCATCTCCTTTTCTCGGCTTCGCCAAGTGAGGGAGGACTGCGTAGTTGACACGGCTTCCAAGTGCGAGGACCCACGAAGCGGATAAGCAGTCTGTGATGCACGTGCACCAACAGCAGCGAGGAGAGATTAGCCGGCAGGGAGAGATTGACGAACTGAGTGCTTTGTTCTCATGTTGATAAGGGATATAGATTGTACTTGCAAAGTCCTACTTGAAGCCAATCTCGTAAGAGAGTTAGACGAGAGCCAGATCGAGGAGCAGAGGATCTCTGGCAAGGGTTTGACAAGTGCTCTTATGATGTATGTTTCCTCACGAGCTGAAATTCCACTCAACATGCAGAGGACGGTAGGCTATGGGTTGGCCAAGTCATTACCCAGTAGTAGGCATACGGAAGGGCTTAACGATAGTCCACGTCATGGCCTTAAGTCTGGCAATTAGATCTACTGGCTGATGGTATTCCTATTAGTATTTAGATGTATAACACGCGGATTGATGGCGGTTTACTCTTCTGGTGTGAGGACCAACGCCCTTTGGCTTGAATTGGTAGGAATAGAGTTACCTAGTCATTAAGTTGTTGAGAAAGAAGCTGGATACGGGAACTTCAAGAACATATGTACTACCACCGAGAGTGCCAGTGCTCCGAAGCGAGCGGGGAGGAAAAGCCGGATATGAGCAATGCGTCTGAACCTCTCATGTGGATCAGGCTTAGATGACAACCTTATTCGCCCTAGTTCTGGGCTGATTGAATGGATGGGCCTCTGCAGCACATGGGCATTAACACCAAACGGGCGCTGGCCCGATCCCTAGCGACGTCACATGTAACGAACCCCGAGTCCAAGGGGCAGTCAGGGACAGTCAGGGACAGTCGGGCCAAATCTAGTCGTCGAAATGCGTTCTTTTACTCTGTTTTATCTACTCCGCACTTGAATGCTTGCTTTCCAGATCGAGACCGTAGAAGTACACACAGAGTAGATAGTGGGCGCACCGTACCATGTCAACCGCCCGGTAGTCACTGGCGAAAATGGAGGTTAAATTGACCTTGCGCTAAGTTCTCGAAGCTCCTCCTTATAATCATTACATCCGTTGACACCGTTAATTAGCGTAGGTAGGCGCGAAAGTCGTATCTGTGCAGAATTCCGATCCTACAGCCAAAGAGCAACTTTTTGAAGTCCGTAGAAAAAATAGTTCGATTCAAAAAACAATCATGCAAGTTTATCCCATCAAAGCACTATCCTAGTACTTCTTGCCCTGGCGCAGGACATCACCGAACTCCTCAAGAGGGCTGCGGATGAGCTTAGTCTCCTTCCAGAGGTTGGGGGTGAGGAAGCCGTAGGTGTTGACGACGGCAAGGAAAGTAGCCTTGAGGGTGTTCTCGAGGGTCTTGGTGGAGCCGGAAGAGCAGGTGTAGGCGTCCTGGACACCAGCAAGCTGGAGGAGACGCTTGACGGCGGGGGAGGCAACGAGACCGGTACCGCGGGGAGCGGGGATAAGCTGGATTCATGTTAGTCAACGGGTTGCTTCGAGTCGGACTGGCGAGATTGCGACATACTCTGACGGAGACGGAACCACACTTGGCGCTCTGCTTAACGGGCAGAGAGTGAGGCTCACCGAGGTTGGTACCCCAGTAACCGCGACGGACGGGGAGAACGCTCAGCTTAGCGATGGTGATGGCGGCACGGATGGCGGTAGCGACTTCCTTGGAGGTCTTGATACCGAGACCGATGTGGCCCTCGGAGTCACCGATGACAACGACAGCCTTGAAGCGGGTACGCTGACCGGCACGGGTCTGCTTCTGGACGGGTTTGATCTGCGAAAAAAAGAAGAATGACCGTCAGCACCTGACCATTCCGCAGCAATTCCCGTTCGACATTGTCCAATTCCCAATCCCGAATCCAATCCAATTGCGCGTCCACTTCCTAGCACATGCGCCGATTCGAAAAATTTCCATGTCGATATTCCGGGTGATTTTGGTTGAACGTTCGCTTCGTACCTTCATGACCTCATCCTTGAGCTTGGGGAGGAAGAAGTCCACAATCTGGTACTCCTTGACGGGCAGGGAGTGCAGGTAGATCTGCTCCATGCTGGTGATCTTGCCAGCCTTGACGAGACGGCCGAGCTTGGTGACGGGCTGCCATTCCTTCTCCTGCTCCTTCGCGCCACCACGACGTCCACGGCGGCCACGGCCACGGCCACGGTCACCACCGCGGTCACCGCGAGATCCGAATCCTCCACGTCCACGGGGAGCGGCGTCAGCCATGTTGTATAGATATGGCGATTGGGAAAGGGTCGGAGGGGCGAGAGGAGGTGTCGTGGGAGGGGTTGTCGACGTCGAGTTGACTTTTCTCTCGCTATCCACAACTGTTTTGGCACGGAGGGAAATTTCGCGGGCGGGTGCGCTAAGCGAGCCCGGAGCCCTATACCCTACGTGATAAGCCGTTTTGGGCGACCCGATCGGAGCCCCGTCCGGGTACATCATGTGATAAGTGGGTTACCCCGTCGCGAGCTGCTGCTCTCCAATAGCCGCCCAGAGTGGCGTGGATTGTCGCGCATCTGCTTAATTTTTACCCTGGGGGTGGATTAGAGTGTTGGAGCTGTCTGTTGTTCCTGTTCCCTTATCAGCGGCAGTCTGGGACCAAGATACTTATACCTGCATCATCGCTCCCTAAAGTCTATGCCAACAACCTTCTTCTGTTTCCTCTTCAGCATCTCGTTCGTTGGTCGCATATATCTTCTCTAGCCAATTCATTTCTGTGTATCTTTTTAACAACACTCCCATCGATATTTTAGATAAAGATGTTGCGGTGGTATGTCGATCCTACATTGAGGATTCGGTCATTCATGTACCTCCAACCTTGTACTGACTTATCCGCTTCAGGTACCAAGCGAAGCTGGCCAAACAGCCCATCCTGACCGCCAGTGTCACCAGCTTTGTATGTATTCCTGGTCTTGTTTCGACTCCAACAAGTTCTATTAATTGCGTCCCTCTTGACTCCGCTGACTCCATTGACAACCAGGTGTTGTTTGGCAGCGGAGATGTCCTTGCTCAGCAGCTCGTTGATCGCCGAGGTTTCGATAAGCACGATGTGGGACGAACTGCACGCATGGCTCTGTATGGAGGTGGTAAGAATTGGCTATGGGCGTTGCTGTCTTTAACAAGTTCCTTTTCTAATGGTCTCAAGCAATCTTCGGCCCGGCTGCCACGGCCTGGTATGGCATTCTACAACGCCATGTTGTTCTTAAGAACCCCATCGCTACCACCGCCGCTCGGGTCGCGGCCGATCAATTACTCTTCACACCCACTCATCTGACCTGTTTCTTGTCGTCCATGGCCATCTTGGAGGGCTCTGACCCAATGGAGAAGTTGCGCAGCAGCTTTGTGCCCAGTTACAAAGCGAACCTTACGATCTGGCCCATGGTCCAAGGTGTCAACTTCGCCATAGTGCCCCTGGAGTACCGTGTCCTGGTCGTGAACCTGGTCAGCTTGGGTAAGTAGTGTTCTATCTCTGACTGAGCAACAACTGACCAGAACAATAGGCTGGAACTGCTTGTTGAGCTTGATCAATAGCGGCGAGAAATGATTAGACCAAGATCTCTCTCGATTAGCACTGAACTATAGATACCCTTCGAATTCATGACTTTACATTTTGATACCCGGTTTCTTAGACTCATTCTTTTCCTGGTTCCTGGATTGGCTCAGTAATACTGTTTTTAAATCTGCTCAGGCCTATATGTCGAGACCGAGCTTGCCAAGTAGAAATGAAAGTCATATAGTGCTTACACGTATTGAGGGCAGAGAACGCTGTTTATCTATATCCAAACTTCGCAGGCGTCAATCATCAGGCTCGTTGCCTCTATTTAACTTGTGGCATTGTGCGTATTCTATGAAGTGGGCTTAAAGCCTTGCAAGGAGGGAAAATATAATACTACGAGTCACTTGACTAACTAAAGAGTGCAAAATACCTTCTTTATGGTTTGCTGAGAGTGACTCCTACCTACCTCACTTCCACTCTGTCAAGATATCATCATTAGGGCTGGGTTGGGCGGCGGCAGCCTATTAGAGGTCTGGAAGGGAGGGCTGCCCAAAAGGGAAAAGTTTCACTCTGGTCCCGACCTTGCGGCATCTCCAAACCATCAAAACTTGATGCTGGGATTTTCCGCCATCTTCCCCATACAGTCTCGAACACGACATTCGCCGTGATTCTGCCTGGAGCAGACGCTCAACCCTGATTCAACCACTTGCGCGTCTTCCCTTCCTACCTTCTAACCACCTTTTACCGCGAGTTGCGCCTTCCTTTGACGGCCTCTCATCACAACAACAAATTTTGCCATCCGCACTTTTCTCTCCCCTCCGACGACCCCTCGCCTCTTCATCAACCCGACCCCGCCGCTCGACCCTCTTCATCCACCTTGACCTTTACCTCACCTCATACTCCCTTTACCATAATGGCCGCCGTCGCTGAGAACGGCCACGCACCCGTGGCCGATGAGAATGCCGCCCCCGTCGCTGCCGCCGAGCAGACCGAAAAGACGAACGGTGACTCCGTCACAGTATTCCACGACCCCGAAAACTTTAACGTCAAGCATCCTTTGATGCACGAGTGGACCCTCTGGTTTACCAAACCCCCCAGTGGCAAGGTAAGGGATTGATCGACTCGATCGACTGCGTTCAACATTCATCTGACCCATCCGTGGTTATAGGGCGATAACTGGAACGACCTTCTGAAGGAGGTTGTGACTTTCAACTCGGTCGAGGAATTCTGGGGGATCTACGTACGTTATGTCGCGTGCTGTGCCCCAAGTGGGATTTTCTGGCTGACTGGTTTTGTTAGAACAACATCACGCCGACCTCCGAATTGGGCCTCAAAGCAGACTACCACCTTTTCAAGAAGGGCGTCAGACCGGAGTGGGAGGACCCCCAGAACAAGCACGGCGGAAAGTGGTCATATTCATTCAAGGACAAGCGCTCCGTGCCCATTGATGATCTGTGGCTGCACGCTCAGTTGGCGGCTATTGGCGAGACTCTCGAGAACGATGGCGACAGCGAAGTTATGGGCGTTGTCGTGAACGTGCGCAAGGGCTTCTACCGTGTGGGTCTGTGGACAAGGACCGTTGGCAAGGCCATTCCGGGCGACAAGAACAACACCCGTACGCCCGCCCAGGGCAAGGACATCCTCGAGGCCATCGGCCGCCGCTTCAAGGAGGTTCTCCGTCTCAAGGAGGCGGATGCCGTTGAATTCTCTGGACACACGGACAGCGCGCACAGCGGCAGCACGAGAGCCAAGGCCAAGTTTGTCGTCTGAAGCGCCTGCTAGCTTATGTCGCTTTGGCTTTATGATATCATAACGCGGTGGTTTTCGCTTGTTTGCTATGGATTAATGGAAAAGGGCTCCGTGATGATGCGCGGTAACGAAAGGGAAAGGATCAGTACAAGGCATTGCCTGTGGGAAGAGACATGTTCCCAAATGGCTTGCCAGCACTTCGCAGTGAGGTGATGATCTAATTGCAGGTCTTTTCCTCAAGACGTATTTCTGACGAGGTTTATACCATATTCTGTTAAATTTCAATGTTGTCCCTTTCGGGATCGGAGAATACAAGAAAATGATTCAAATTGCTGCATTTACTTGACCTGTCTGATTATTGCTTGCATGGTCACATTGCTTTTCTCCAGATCCATTATTGAGATAAAACCTCAATGCTGGCCGTGTATACACCGAGTACCGTACAAATGTTTTTGTTTTATTCTCGGTGGCTATCCATTGTGGATGACATCCTCTTCCTATATACCGCACGGGTTAAGCAGGACTTGGTAACTAGTACAACTGGAGTCGATGGTGGGTAGCGGTCCATGACCGTGGGGTGAGTGACCGTGGACCCGACCTTGATAGTGACTTCCTGTTTAGGAAATTTTGAAGTGAATGAGGCGCCATGAGCGTCGCTGTCCCTAACCAGGCAGTAACCCACCAGCCTTTTGCTTTTCATCATCATGTCGAGTCCCTCGGATTCATAAAGCACCTTTCTCGTCAGTCTTCCCCCACAACTTCTTTCCTTCTTCATTCAACTGCCCAACCCACCCATCCATCTTCTCTACCATCCATCTTCTTCCCTTTCTTTCTCGTTCTCTTCCACCACCATCATTTCCTCCTTCTCATCCTTTCTCCTATCATTTTCACTCTTCTCGTCTTCTTCTTATCCTCTCTCTTCTCATCCTCTTCCTGTCCTTTTCGACCTTCCCCTACCTTTCTTTCTGCCCCTTCTCTTCCTATCTTCTTCCCTCCCCCCACTCCCCCGAGACCAGGTACGTGACCCCGAACATTGTCCCCGAGTACTAATGTTCTATTTTCATTCGTAAGTTGTGCCGGATCGAGCATTTGTTCGTGACAGCGCAAGCAGGTTTTAGGCTCACTGGAAAAAACTTTGAGCCTGCCGTACCTCCAGACTTCCACTTGCAAGTTCTCGAGGGCCTATGGACGGGTGGTTGGGCTGGGCCTGGGCCACAAGACTCCAAATACGAAAGGGTAAGTCATTATCCTACTTTGGAGGTGGTGGGCTTCAGTAGATGCTGACTTCCGACTGTTGATATATCTGTGTGCTTTGCGGGCTGTGAAGAGGGAGGGTCTAACCCGGAGCCGGTAAGTAAGTCTCTTCAGTTTGTTCTGTGGTGTGTTGTTAGGGCGGGGCTTTTTGCTGATCAGCTTTGGTTGGTATAGATATCTTCCAAGGGTGGCTCTGGGGTGGCTAGTTCGGAGACAAGTGCATATGGTGCCTGTGTGTTTGCTTAGAAAACGAAGGTGGACACTTTCTCTCGGTGATCGTGTTAGTAGATGTGGTCTTCTTGCATAATTTCTCGTGCTTAATGGAGGTCTTCTGTTGTGATTCTCTGTGGTATGCTAGCCTGCGTCCTTCTGCAAATCTGCAAACCGAGTCTCTTCTTGAGAAGTGAGATTTGTATAGCATCCATCCTTCTGTAAATCTGTGAATCGAGTCTCTTCTTGAAAAGAATGCTGTCTTGGACGAGAGAAAATCCCATCCCACTTGACTTCTTAACAAAGGGGTCCCCAGTGTGAATGACTCTGGGTTATCTGGCCTGTCTTGCTATACGTCGTGGCGAGAATCATCATAGGTGAAACTACCAAAGGATCTATACTGCCCTTCATGAACCCATGAAACGAAAGTCTCGATGTCATATCATAATGGATATGTGCTCTTTGGCAAGTTCTGGCATGACAGTCACGAGCAGACTAAGCAGAAAAAGGGGAAACAAGACTACAGTCAATGGATGGATGGCATCTGGAGGGACTACGGTGGATCGTTTTCTTCGTGGACCATAAGCAACAGCTGGAAGCCAGATAGCAATCAATCAGTTTCTGCGGCGGGCTTAATTGGTTCCAAATCCAATCCAGCCATGCTAGAATGCATGCCCGCCTATTATGCTGTTATCTTGTCGACCAGAAGGACCCTCGTCACGCTGCCCATAGTCACAGGCACAGCTCGAGATGGCGCCTTCTGAGTTACGATCTCGACCCTGTACTGCGAGAACAGCCATTCACCTCATCATCCTGAAGCTCTGCTGCCTAATCTTCCATTTTTTCCTTTGATAAAAACGCGCACTGGGTCAGAAACAGGAGTGCTTCCGCATATTCCGAGCGAATTAATGCCCGACGGTTGACCATGTATCCACCCCTGCGCGGAATTGTGGATCCGTGACAAGATATGATCGTCTACTTTAGAAGGCTTGGAAGGTCACAGTTAATGCTTGGTAAGGAGCCTCTTTTCACTGCAAATGAAAACTGACATTGCGCCTTGAGGTTTATGCGCCTGAAGTTTTATGATGGCAGGCTGAGTTTAGCCTGCTCTGGCCGTATCAGAGTTTGATCCCCTCATACGAACACCCCCAAGGCCGGCTAAGAAGTCCGATCCACACTGCCCTGCGAACCCAGGCGACCGTGGTCCCCTTCCGACTATCTCGCAAAGGTGCAACGCAACGGCTTGAGTTGGGAACAGTTCCAGAATAGCAACCGTGCAGATCATCAGCACGGGCAATCCAGCCGATCACGGCCGCCGCCCAGTCCAGCCAAGAGGCCTCCGCCTATCGTATACACGTTAGATGCTTGTCGCTGATTGAGTCACTCTCCGCTTGGCAACACTCTCACGGAATGTCGCCGTCGCGAGTCATAAAAAGGGTCGGCTTGATTGGCCCGGTCGTGCTTAGCACGCCATCCCTCAAGGCATCGGAGGAAGATCGGAGCCCTTTCTCCCTTGGAGTCTAGCGCGCCAACGGCCGAATAAGAGGACGAAAACGAGGCGGCCACGCCCTTCGAGGCTTTGCGCCTTTTGATATATGAACTGTTATCTCTCCAGGTCAGCAAGTGTTTCGAGTCATGAGTCGAGCGGTGAGATTCATGGCCAGGGGGATGTGTTGACCATGACCAAACCAGTTGGTGGCTGAAGGCTTCCCGAGGGCGAAGTCGGACCTTGAACAGGTACTTAACCTCAATAGACACTACCCCACCCCACGCGCGCTCTCAAGGAACGCTTTCCAAAAGCATTTTTCCCCCTCACCACCTCAGAACATCCGTGACACCTCACTGACCTCATATATCTTTGGACAAGATGAATAGGACAAGGAAGAAAGGTGTCTTACGATGGATAGATGTCTCTCTCCAGGTTTTGCCCTGGCGGCTGGAGCCGATCAGAATGGAACCATACCCCAATGAGGAAGCCTTCGATCGTCGTCAACAACGCCCAGTCCCTGTACAGCAATGATCCGATCAGAACTCATCAGACGAGCAATGTTTCTCCGACCCCATCCCCATATCTTAAGGGAAAGCTAAGCTGGGGATTTGCCGACGCCTCGGCTCCCCCGTCGGCTCCCCCATAGACGATAACTCTGTTCCACTCGCCGGCCCCTTCGAGAACATCGCCTAATCTACGCGGAATGGGGTTCAATGACATTGCGAACTCTCCGATTACGGCTTGAGGGCAAGGGAAAGGCAGAGGAGGCAGCAGAAATAAGCACAGCTGTGGGCTGAGACAAGCATTGCTTGTTACAGAAACACAAGGGATATCTCGGAAGGGCGATTGCATTGCTCCTGTCGAATGACTTGATTTCATTTGTGATGCACTGATGAAAGGTCACAAGCTACCGGTATTGACTCATTCGCTCGCACACCACACGCGGGGAAGCCCGACCTTGCAATCATGCTAAGTGCTGATCCTCGCATGGACAGGCGGGGGAACAAGATTTCCAACGCACGATAGGTGGCTGGTGGCCAGTGGTCACAGTCAGCGCGCGCGCCCTCTGCGCCCTCTGAGAAACACGGCGGAGTTTCCTTCCAACTCCGTTCGAGTCACGAATAAGACACGCCATGCTTATCTGCTAGCCTACAGCTAAAAGTGTTTATATTACCTAACATGTTCCGCTTGCGGTGGTCCAACCGACGTGCGAAAGATTGGATCACTTTTCTGTACGAAGCGACTTCCCGGGTCCTGATTAGGCTAGCTAGCTGGCCATGGCATGCAGTCAGTCCGTCAGTTCATCGGACATTATGGTTCTCTGCAAATTTTGAAAGGCCAGCCAGGGGTGGTGGCGCATAACCATGAAAAAAACGGATGATATGCAAGACAAAGCTCAAACAGGCAATGATCTCGAGTGGGCGAGGGAAGGACTGGAAGCGAGGGGTGGAAAAAAACTGCGAGGCACTGTTTTTTTCGCCACGAGGGAAAAGTGGTAATCTGGTTCGAGGGAGGAAAGAAGAAAACATTCCGCACTCACCGGCAGGGCCCGACCTTCTTGGCGTTCCAAACTGCAGCCGGGTTTTGCTCCCCCCAGCAAGCCAATCAACGTCTTTCCCACTTGTCTCAGGTCATGCTTGGCGCTGCTTGTCATATCAACATTTTGCTTTCAGCCTGGGGTTACATCGGCACCTCCCCTGCCTCGGCCGTCGCCATTTGCCTTCCTTTCCACCCTTCGATGGGGTCTCTCCTCTATCTATCTAGCGGCCAATGGTTCGGGGACAAGAGATGGGTCCGCTTCGGTTACTGTTCCTATATCGTCGACCGTCGAGGGAGATATAAGGTGAGGGCCGTTTCCCTCAACGGTGGTCTTTCTGTCTTCTTTCCTGTGGAAATCTTCCCTATTGCGACCGTTCCTGTCGGATCAATTCCCTTGCCTGGTCTCTGCCACCATGTCTTCCGGAGATCGCGAGGCTGATGTTGCCCAGTATGTGATCCTTTTCTTTCTTATTCTTGCCTTGTGTCTCTGTGCGCCTGCGCCATGTAGCGCAGCGCCTGCTGAGTCATCAACCATTGCCCTACCGTCTCGAGACTAACATGTCATGCTCCAGGCCGTTCCAACAGGGCCATGGCACTATCACCGAGGTCACCTCGAACGAGAAGGCCTACATGACGGAGAAGGCTCTTGACGCCACTCCTGATGGTGAGGAACCCAACCAGGAAGAGGTCCGAACCCTCCGTCATGTCGCCGAACATCTGCCCATCTCTGCTTGGCTTGTCGCTATTGTCGAGCTTTGCGAGCGTTTCACCTACTATGGAATGTCCGGCATGTTCCAAAACTACATCCAACGCCCTCTCGATGGCAGTGAGGGTCGTGGTGCCCTTGGTATGGGCCAACGTGGTGCCACTGGTCTGACCACTTTCTTCCAGTTCTGGTGCTATGGTTAGTCATTCTGGCTCGGTCCGTCCTCATTCCTCTTACTGACCTCGGTCTGTAGTTACTCCCATCCTTGGTGCTATTGTTGCCGATCAATACTTGGGCAAATACAAGACGATCGTGGTTTTCTGTATCATCTACCTGGTCGGTCTCGTTATCTTGGTTTGCACGTCTATCCCCACTGCTCTCTCCCATGGAGCCGGTGTTGGGGGCTTCATTGTTTCTATCTTGATCATTGGTCTGGGAACGGGCGGTATCAAGAGTAACGTCGCTCCTTTGATTGCCGACCAATACAAGCGGAAGAAGATGGCGATCAAGACGACCCCCAAGGGTGAGCGGGTCATCATCGACCCCGCCTTGACCATCCAGCGCATTTACATGATCTTCTACGCCTGCATTAACATCGGCTCCCTGTCCCTGATCGCCACGCCTTACATGGAGAAGTACATCGGCTTCTGGTCTGGCTACCTGCTCTGCTTGTGCATGTTTGCCGTCGGTACTGGTGTCCTTATCTTCGGTCGCAAGTTCTACGTTGTCCGTCCTCCTCAGGGCTCCATCATCACGGATGCTTTCAAGGCTCTGGGAATCATGATCGTCAACCGCAACATGGACGCAGCCAAGCCTAGCTGGCAGGCCACCAATGGAGGCAACCGACCTGACCTGCCCTGGGATGATCACTTCATTGATGAGCTCAAGCGCGCCCTGGTCGCATGCCGTGTGTTCGCTTTCTATCCCGTCTACTGGGTTGTCTACGGCCAGTTCTCCAGCAACTTCGTCACCCAGGCCGGCGAGATGGAGAGCCACGGTATCCCCAACGACTTGATGCAGAACTTCGATCCCATCTCTGTCATTGTCTTCATCCCGGTCTTGGAGACTCTGGTTTACCCTCTGCTCCGCCGCATGCGCATCCAGTTCCGCCCCATCACCCGTATCTCCGTTGGATTCGTCATCGCCTCCCTTGCTATGATGTACGCGGCCATTGTCCAGCACTTGATCTACTCTGCCGGACCTTGCTACGGCAAGCCCCTCTGTGATGCCTCCATCGTTGATGGTGCGGCCACTGGCAACCACGTCCACATCGCGATCCAGACGCCTGCCTACGTTTTCATCGGTGTTTCTGAGATTTTCGCCTCGGTGTCCGGTCTGGAGTACGCCTACACCAAGGCGCCTCCTTCCATGAAGTCGTTCGTGCAGTCCATGTACCTGCTCACCAATGCGTTCGGTTCCGCTATTGCCGAGGCTCTGACCCCCGCTGCGTTCGACCCCGCCATCATGTGGATGTTCGTCGGTCTTGCCTGCGCCTCCTTCATTGCCGGTATCATCTTCTGGATGGTTTACCACCACCTGAACGACCAGGAGGACGAGATGAACGCCCTGGACGCGGAAGATCCCGAGGTTCCTGCCCCCATCGAGCAGGAGCAGAAGAAGGATGAGCGCAACTAGATTCCTGATCGGAATCCCCTCCCCCCCCATTCTAATGTATTATAATTCTTGTGTTTAGCTTTGCGATGTTCGTGGATGGCGTTTTGATCTATTTAAAACGTGATATACTTGATCATCTCGCGCAGGCTCGCGTCCCAGCCCTTTGATGAGCAGATGCAGTATGACGACCCCATATGTGTATATATGCAGGGTGTACGGATTGACGTTTTCTTTTTTCGTTTTTTTTTTCTATTTACTACACTACATAGTATAGATTCTAGTTAGCATATCCAGAAATCTTATTTCACTTCCTCAAACATCTGGTCCTCTTCTCTTTTGTGCCAGTATCGCCTCAACCGCATCAGTGTGAGACCACATGACCCATTCAAGAAGAGGCCGCTCTATCCGAATGGGGGCCCTCTTTTTTTTTTCAATTTTCTTCTACTCCTTCCATTCCGGTCCCGTCCCTGCAGTAGTTTGTCTTAGCATCTCTTGGCATTCTTGGCTTTACCCAGCTTATCCGCTTTCGGAACGGTGCCTGACTGGCTCCGCGGACCCAACACTGCACCAGCTGATGGATGCAGTGCAGTGCAGTTTTGGTCTGTTGGTCTTGGACAAATGTAAGTGAAGTGGGGGCCCATGTCTTATCATGAGATGAGGGCTTGGCGGTGGGATTGTGGTTGTGGTTGCATAATAAGCATTGCTCATGGTTAGGTAATTGTTTTTCTTTTCTTTTTTTTTTTTTTTTTTTTTTGCCAGTTGCAATTTGGGATGTGAATGTGCCCCAGCTCTAGACTACTGGTAGTGTTGGTTGCTTGGTGCGGCTCTTGCTCTTGCTCTTGCTCTTGGCTACTGTACTCAGTAGGTTGACTAGGACCACCATGGAGATTTTAGGATCTAATTATCGTTTGATTGAAATCATTGAATATTCTTGACAGTTGACACTGATGATAGATATAGGTTTATTTGTCGTTTATACTAGTCCAAGATGATGGTGAGGATATCCCACCAATGCTGGAAGATATTGGGTTGGATGGTAGCGGTACGGAGTAGAAGTAGAATTACGGGAATCTCCGGGTCGGGGTTTTGCTATATTTTTTGGGGGGGGGGGGGGGAAAGTTTACCACTTTTGCCGTTTCCGCTGGTGGGCGGAAATTCTGCTGACTGGGATGGTAGACTAGACTAAGCTATTATTCCCTCCGGGAGTGGGAGGAAGTGCTGGAAGTACTGGAAGGCCTGGGCGCTTAGAGATAGGTTCCATGGGATTGTTTGTTCTCTTCTTTCTTTTTTTCTTCTGGTTCTTCTGGTAGGGTTTTTTTCTAGAAGCTGTGGTTCTGGGTCTGGGTTTGGTTCTGCTTCGGATTGTATTGCATCGGATTGCTTTGCATTGGTCGGGACTTCTCTCTTGTGGATTACCGTTGTTTCACACCACGAGGATGTTGATGTCCACCAAACAAACCATGTGGATGTGGGATGTATGTGGTTATGGTTGTGGGTGCTCTGGTACCGTGCCTGGGATTTGTGGGTTCGTGGAACGGGACTCAGTGCAAGTGATGTATGAGTCAAGCGTGCTGGTCATGCTTGCTGGTTTTGGCTGGCTTGGGTCTATCTCCATGCCTCAGAGATGCCGTGCATTTCGTACTGGACTGTTGTAGATGCTGTATCTGGTTGCAGGTCAGTGACTTGTGCTGCTGTGCTCGGTCTGGAAGGCCCGTTCCTGGACGGTGACTCTTACCTCCACCCTCTCCTACTGGGGTTCGTGATACTTCTTGTTGGATTCTCTGGCTTGTACTTGGCTGGCCTCTCCAGAGTTTACGTATGTTGATGGATTCGTCCCGCAGGCACGGGTGTAATCTGGTCGGGGGATTCTAGCTGTCAATTCTGAGGTCCTGGGTAAAAGTGGTTGATAACCCGCTGATCCGTCGGGCTGTGGAAGAGGCTGTTCGAAGTTTTGAGTGCAGAGAATATAGAATGTTGGACATATTTCTTGGAACTATTGTATGCCTACGACGTCTAGGTCTTTGCAATGGACATCGGATCAGAAGGGCATATTCGCTCTAATCCTGGTCCTTTCCTTGGCCATGCGAATTCGGTCGAGAGATAATTGACTGTTCGATGTAGGCTTGCAGAGATGCTTGCTTGGAAAGCTGCTTGCTCGCAGAGGTACTAGAAATAGTACTTGAAGAGAGATGGCCACCTGCAGCACGCTGACCTGAAGCAGTCACCTGCCACCTGCAACCCAGGTCCCTGAGGGGTTGGACTCCGATTTCCATCATTGGAGACAGGGTTCATATGATGACCAGAGCCAATTGTTATGATTGTGGGGTGCTTAAGCTTTAAGGTTGTGCTCTATGCGGTGTTCGGTTGCGCGGGCTCCGATTATATAGGTGGTGGCTATGGGTCATATGTCAAGTATGAGTATCTTCTCGAATATCATAAATTATATTCACCAAAAGTTTATTCGCACATTCACCTGCTTAGAGAGTGGTTTGCCTGTTCAGGAATTTTCGGAGATACTTACTCTATGGGATACCTGAAAAAGATCTATACAGACCGTCGCTTTACATGGGTTCTCTATGAATGACACGATGAGTCTTGTCTGTAAGTTACTCGGTCTATCCCATAGAGATGCTATAGTTTAGCAGATGAGCAGATCGAATTTGCAATCCTTGTGGCATGGCTCTGGTGGAAATCAGAGCTTCGGGCTCTCATTTCCCGTCGTGCATCCTGGTGGATCCTTGCATGCAGATATGTAGAATCGAGAGATCTCGGTTCACATTGTGATTTGGCCTAGTCAATATAACAAGCGAGATGGTAAGTTAGTATGAACAAGCGAGAATCTTCCAGCCACAACGACTGCTGAGCCACCGAGAAGGCATCACTGGCCCTTCGAGTCAGGGAATGTGGCGTGTCCAGTTGTCAGTGGTGTACTCCGGAGTACAATAGAACGGGGCAGTGCCCCTCCACTCCACCACACACAGCGAACTCGTTCTCCAACCTACGAGATTGGCTGCACGTTGGGAATCGGTTGCTAATTATAGGTGACCGTCTCTGACGTGCGGACAAACCAGGCCAGTGGCCACAGGATCTCCGGGGAACGTGGAGCTGCTTGCCGGGTGGAAAGATACTGATGGTGGCGGAGATAACGCAAGAAAGTGTTTCTGAGGCGAGCCTGACTCGCATCTCGTTCAAACGACACAATGCTGCATTGTGGGATGATGGGTGAAACTTGACGGGATGGTTCGGTTCATATTTCGAGACACCTGTTAGTTGTGGGGAATTGTGTCCGCAGAGAAGCGGTCTGCGAGGGTTTGGGTTATGCCATAGTCTTTTGAGGAACTTGGTTAATCAATTGACACAGTAGTTTCCAATTGACTGTTCGGGCCAGCCAAGAGTGGGGAGGCCCGTTCAAGCTCTCCCAGCATAATCGAGTTGGTGTCATGTCAATGACGTGCAGAATGTTCCTGCCCCTCCTCTGCTGGACGGGGAATATCCTTGAGTATACTCTCTGTGGTGGTACAGTACGTAGTGGGTATAGAGTCCGCGCAGTGCTGGACTGCTAAAACATTTCACCCAAGCATTGGGGCTGTTTGTAGTAGTAATTTGTTCCAGGGCTCAATTGGTCGCGAGGCTTGGAGAGAGCGCCTTCATCTCCCACTTTGGCGCCCGGAAATTGAATGCAGCACATATACATCTGGATTGGAGCTGCACGGGTTAACAAAGCACAATCCGTATCTGCATATGAGCATAGAAATTTATGGTATAAAGACTATTGCCTACAGATCACCAGTCCATAGATCCGATCTGTCGACCTCACCGGTTGTTGCACGTCGAACCCGCCGTTTAGCCCCATCGCAGCTCAGTCCTTCCCTTGTTTCACCAGTCTACAGCTTAGATTATTGTTTTGATTGCCCTCCTGCTTCATGGGGAGGGAAAAGGAGACTCGAGGATCGTCCACTGGTCTGTGCAGTAGCTTGGAAGCCCCCCCTACTAATTATACCTTGGGCGAAAAATTGCAGTGGGCGCAGATTTCACCCCCTGACTTACCTGTGAGTCTGTGACCGACCTAGAGAAAAAGAGGAGGAGACTGCTGTTTTGAAACAAAACCTTTTTCTGCTAACCACCTTACTCTTCAGTCACTCCTTTAACTGTTCTTCTTTCTTTCCCTTCATTTTCTGGTTGAATTTTGTGCGTGTTGTTGTTTGTGTCGAGAGGAATTGAATTGAATTGAATTGAATTGAATTGAATTGAATTGAATTGCCGTCTGCGGGCCAGAGCCATCCAGCCAGTCCATCCATCCAATCCTTAACCCAACCATCAGTCATTCCTTCAAACCGCCTCCGCGCCCGTGGCTCAGCAGCCGCCGCCAGTGTGTGTCTCACCCGTCACTCTTTCTTTTTGCCCTTCAATTCCTACCTCAACTCAAAAACTACTGCCTATTCTTTTTCCAACTTCCATTTCATCCTCGACCTCTCTTCCTCATTTCACCCCACCTTCGTCCCTCTTACACGCCCTCCGCCGTCTCAACCCCTCCTCCTTGTCGGAACGAACTCACCTCATCCTAATTACCGTCGATCGCGCTATTCACTCCCCCCCCGTCGTCGTTTCCCGTACGACCCGAGCTCCGATCGCTTTGCGAATTAGTCCCTTCGAGTCTGCAACTTGACTCTTCCGCAAGATAACTCCTAGTGACGCTATCACTACGAAACTTCCATCTCGAATATACATAGCCTCGAAATAATCCCACAATGAGTGTATGTCTCTGTTTAAAGCATGGTCACGACCTTCCGCGATCGCCGCTGCTACCCCTCCCCTGACTCCTGAGCTCATGCGCACCTCGACCTTCATTGCTGACTTGTGAACAACAAAGTACGGAGGTAATCAGGGTGGCTACGGCCAGTACAACCCTTATGGCGAGCAGGGCTACAACCAGAACCCTTATGACCAGGCCAATGCCGTCGAGCAGGGCCAGGGTAACGGCACCTACGGTAAGCGCGCCGCAGCTCGGACCCGTCATGCGAACCTACCAGTCTCCTAACGCAAGCTCTCCGCACCACCAGAAATGAATGCGATCGCGGAACAGCCGGCCGACGCCACCACGCTGTTGAACAAGTGCAGGGAGATCAACGATGGTATCGCGGACCTGAAGGCCAAGCGCGAGGGCCAGCTGGCCGCCGCCCAGAACGCCATGCTCGACTCCAGCACCGGAAAGGAGGACCAGGTCGCCCGCCAGACTCTGGATTACATTGAGGACGAGATTAACAACGGCTTCCGATACCTCCGTGATCTATTGAAGAAGATCAAGCAGACTCCGGGCTCCGGAGACAACCGCGTCCAGACGCAGGTCGACGTCACCAGCCGCAACCTCCGTCGCGAGATCGAACAGTACCAGCGATGCCAATCTGACTTCCAAAAGCGCCTGAGAGAGCAGGTTCGCAGACGTTACGAGATCGCGAACCCCGAGGCGACTCCCGAAGAGATCGAGCAGGGTGTCGACAGTGTGCTGATGGGCCAGGAGCAGAGCTTCCAGGTATGATGGGCCCTGTCCGCGATTGCCCCGGGTGACTCGCTAATCAGTGCTCTAGGTTACTGGTAGCCGTACTAGACAGGCCAACGACGCCAGACAGGCGGCCTTGGAGCGTTCGGCCGCTATTCGCAAGATTGAGCAGGATATGATCGAGCTGGGCCGACTGTACCAGGAGGTCGCAGAGCTGGTTCACATGCAGGAGCCTGCTGTGGAGCAGATCAGCCAAGACGCCGAGAACGTTGCTGGAAACGTCGCCAATGCCAACACTCAGATCACGGAAGCCATTGCCAGCGCTCGCCGGGCAAGAAAGTGGAAGTGGTACGCCCTGCTGGTCGTCAGTAAGTAGCCTTTCATCACCAAAATCATTGCTCTAGACGCAGCTGACATGTCTCCAGTCCTCATCATCGTCATCGTCGTTGGTGTAGCCGTTGGTGTCACCGAAGCCAACAAGAAATGAGGCCGGCTTCGTTCCAAGTTAAAATCCGATGGCCGTGTTCGAACCAGCCGACTTGGGTCGGATCGATGCGGTGTCTCACGTCGATCCTTAAATCCCTATGACCGATCCCGTTGTCGCACTATTTACGCCAGGCTGTAACGACTCCATTGATTGCGCCCCTTGTCCTAGTCGAGGTTTGTGCTTTTGCGCCAACGCCGTACAATTGGACAACCACGGGGCCGATTGTATTTCCAGTTTTGTGTCTTTTTTTAAAACTTCGTCTTTTCTGTTGGAATACCACCCTGTTCTTCGATTTCTTCGCTGCTTCTGATTCTCTGATTGAAAAAGCATGCCCGTCACTGCGCTCTGCGGTCCCCTATGCTCCATTCGGCCCCTCTCGTGCCTTGCGTCTTCGCTTCCATGTTGTGTGGCCTGTATGGCTGGTATTAACTATCTGTCTTTTGAGGGGAGGGGCGTTATGCGGCCTTGACGATGAAACTCGACCCTTGTCGCTATTCTGTCGGGGGTGCTAGGGGATCCGCGCAGGATGGCTCATCGCAGTGTATATAATAGAGTTGTTGTTCTTGTGCGTGTTGTGTGTTGTGTGTGCCTTTGGTTCGTTGGGCGCTAGAAACCACCACCGCCACTACCACCATCACTGTCCCAATCCTTTTTACGTCATAATCGACTACTCTAATAATAATGATGCTTCCTTTGTTGATATATTTGGCTGTTGTAGATTCGTTGAGTGATCCACTGTTCCATGCATGTATGTATAGAATGTGAGGGTATGTGCATGTGTATTCCACAATTATGTATGAATCGCTCACAACTCAAGAGACATCCGCACCTTGTTACCTCTAAATTGAGTATCCCAATGATGTAGATTCATAGATGATGATTGTCGTATTGTAGTTTACTGCCCCTGCGCCGCCCTCTCCCTCTCCCGCTCCCGCTCCCGCCCCTCCTCCTCCGGCGTCTTCGTCCGCAACTGCAGCGCATGGATCCCGCCCTCCCGACTCATCTCCTCCTTAAGAAGGCCATAGACCATCCGGTGTCGCGCGGGTTGGGGTTTCGAGGCGAAGGACGAGGAGGTGATTGTTACGCTGGCGTCAGAATTCGAGTTAGTCTCGGCGTATTTTCTGCGGGGTTTGGGATCTGGCGATGTTCGATGTTCGATGTTCGATGTCCTAGGTTGAATTGGGCTGGGCTGGGCTGGGCTGGGGCCGAGACTCACTGGAAATGGGTTTCCTTGGAGGTGGAGTCGCGCATCGGCGCGTGGTGGGCGTGCTTGTGCGAGTCGTTGCGGATGAGGAGGGTGGTGGGCGTGAAGGCTGTTGTTAGCTGTTTGTGGGTTTTGGGAATCTTGTTAGTGAGGTTATTGGGTTTGGTTCCGGGGAGTGGGAATTGGATTCTGGTGGTGACAGGGGGTGGACGGATTGCAGGTTGAGGTTTTGGGTGCCAGGCACGGTTGGCTCCCCGGGGGTAGCTCACCTTTTCGCGAATGAGATCTTCGATTGGCGTGTTGGAGGTCATTTTGGCGGTGGTGGTTGAGAAGAACTGGCGGCTGCAGCTGGTAGGTCGGAGGAGGCCTGGGAGGCGGGTGGTGCGGAGAAGCATTGATTGATTGTTCTGGTGGATGAGGAGGTGAGGGGGGTGCGGTTGAGGTGGGAGATTCGGATTGCTTCAGGTACGGAGGATTGATCGGAGTAGAGGTGGAGAAGGGGGGGAGGGGGGGGGGTTGGTTGGTTGTAGAGATCTATGGAGTTGATGGAGGGTGTGGTTGTTGTGTCCAGCGGAGGGTTCAATTGAAGCGGGATGGAATCAATCCCATTGAACTGGTGCAGTGGATGGAGGTCGCTGAGAATCCGATGGCGGTAATTGGCTGGGCCACCTGGCAGGCTGATGCGTTGCTATTTTGGGATTAGCGCGGTGCTGCAGTGCCTCCGCGGACTTTTATCCGTACTGTACACCTAACCTGCATGTAGCACTGTACATCGTACCATATCTATAACATTTAGATCTGTTAGACTCTAAATCGTCGATTTGATACACAGAGTTGTGTCTGCAAGCACTCGGATGTACGTTGCTGTACAGAATGGACCAAGGCTGATGGGCTCTGGTGAGACGAGCCACTTGCTTTAATGCAATCTTAACTCACACGCTGACATTGAGCTGAGGCTGGGTTGGGTATTTGTACTACCATGTCCATCTCATGCCTCAAGCTGTGAAGTATAGCCTTATATAAAGACTTTGAAACGTGCGCAACAGGCAATGATCAACAAGATTTCAATATCCCGGTTGCGCTCCTGCTACAGCAAGGCAGGTAGCCTCTGGTACTGTAGGTGAGACCCCTTCTCGAGATAAGATAAGATACAGACACTGCCTAGGTAGATGGCATTGTAAAGGAGGTGATTTCCCAAAGAACCTTTCAGATCTCCTGCTCTGCTATACACCTGTGAGATCATGTCTGTGATCCTGACGTACTATAAGCCAATCGTCTGCGAATCATCAAAAATTCCCCCGGTAGTGAGATAATATCCCCTCAAGTACTCCATCATAGTCAACAAGTGAGGCATCCCCTGGTTCATCTGCAGGATCCGAGAACATTGACCTTCCCGGAACCCCTGAAAGTCGAGGTGGGACACCCGGTGACTCCTACAAATCGAAGATCTAATTATTTTCTAGTCCCAAGATCTACCAAAGTCACATGATCGTTTCCCCGGACCAAGCTCCAGACATGGGGAACAGCCGGTAACCGGAGCAAAGGGTCTTATCGCAGCGCCCGAAACCGCCGACTCTCCGCCAACCTCCGCGGGAGCTCTTCTAAAAATGACATCAGTTCGTGATTTCTGAGCATCTTTCACCAGACTGCTGGACATGCACTGCATGCTTCTCCAAGCTTCATCATGCCAGGCCGCCCATTGATCTCAATCCTGTCACGGGGCTCACTTGCCTCTCCCCATCTGGCCCGCCATAGTCGCTCTCGAGCTGGCCTGACACCTGCAAGCCGTCGATCGCTCGCCTCGTTGCCGAACCTGCCTCTCTTCCGCGCCCTCCAGAACCACGACCAATCCAACCTGGCGGTCGTCCACAGCGCCTCATCTCGCTCCTTCACGTACGGCAACCTGGTTGCAGATGTCCTACAGGCCAAGGAGAAACTCATACAATCTGGAGGAGGGCGTCATGATAGTTTGTCGGGGGAAAGGGTGGCTTTCCTGGCGGAGAACAGCTACGACTACGTAGGTACTGTTCGGCTTGTCCTGTTTCCTCTCCGCATACTTGAGAATAGGTCCATGAACTGACCGCGACGGCAGTGACGCTTCTCTCGATCCTCGCCAGCGACGCGATCGCCCTCCCCCTCTCCCCTGCTTTCCCGGTCGGCGAACTCAAGTACATCATGGACAATTCGCAGGCCAAGTTCCTGCTGGCGACGGAAAAGTACGCCAACAAAGCCCAGGACGTCCTGAAGGCCGGGCTCGACCGGGAACCCATCCTCGACGTGAAGAAGAAGATCGAAGTGGGGGCCACGAGTCTGGGCTCCTCGCCGGTGACCTTGGAAGACGTTAAAGGACAGCAACCCCGCGGTGGGATGATGCTGTACACCTCCGGGACCACGAACCGACCGGTACACATCCTTTCCTTTCCTTTCCTTTTCATCTTCCTCTAAGAAAGTAAGGGACAGTGCTGACACACTAGCGCAGAAAGGCGTCCTGATCCCGCAATCCGCGCTGACGGCGCAAGCGGCCTCGCTCCTCCAAGCATGGGAGTACACGGCGCAGGACCGGCTACTCCACCTGCTCCCTCTGCACCACATCCACGGCACGGTCAACGCGATCGTGACGCCGGTCCTGGCCGGCTCGTCCATCGAGTTCATGTTCCCATTCAACACGGACGCAGTGTGGAAGCGGCTCGCCGCGCCGTTCCTCCCGGAGTCGTCGTCGCCGTCCCCCGAAAAGAAGGAGATTATCACCTTCCTCACCGCCGTCCCAACCATCTACAACCGCCTACTCTCGTCCTTCCCCACCCTCGACCCCGAGGTGCAAACCGCGGCCCGCACGGCCATCCGCCCGGCGAACCTGCGGCTGAACATCTCGGGCTCCGCGGCACTGCCGACGCCCACGAAACAGGCGTGGCAGTCTCTTAGTGACGGCAACGTGCTGCTGGAGCGCTACGGGATGACCGAGGTGGGGATGGCGATCAGCTGCGGGCTGGCGGTCGGCGACCGCGTCGACGGCAGCGTCGGGTGGCCGCTGCCGTCCGTGGAGGCGCGGCTGGTGGACACGGACACGGACGAGGTCATCCGGCCGGGCCAGGAGATCGACCCGCGCACCGGCCGCGAGCGCGAGGGCGAGATCCAGCTCCGCGGGCCCACCATCTTCCAGGAGTACTGGGCCAACGCCGCCGCCACGCGCGAGTCCTTCGTGCCCGGAGAAGACACACGGGGGGACTGGTTCAAGACGGGCGATGTCGCGACCCGCCGCCTCGTCGAGGGCGCCGGCTCCGGGGCCAGTGGCGACTGGGCCCGGGGACCCATGTACTTCATCCAAGGCCGCCGCAGCGTCGACATCATCAAGACCGGCGGCGAGAAAGTCAGCGCCCTAGAGGTCGAGCGCGAGTTGCTTTCGCTGTACGTATACTACCTACCTAACCCACCCCCGGTTTGAGACTTCCCCCTACCCAAGCTAATTCTCTTGCTGCGCGCACAGCCCGCAAATCTCAGAAGCAGCGGTCGTGGGCCTGCCCTCCGAACAATGGGGCCAGAAGGTCGCGGCCGTGGTGGTGCTGAACCCGGAGTTCGCGAACACGGGCGGCCGGAACGGTAAGCCCTGGGGCGCCATGGACATGCGGCGCGCCCTGAAGGATCGGCTGGCGAATTACAAGTTGCCGCAGGAGATGAAGGTCCTGAGTGGACCCATTCCGCGGAATGCCATGGGCAAGGGTGAGTCCCCAGTTCTATCTTCTCTGTTCTCTTGTTTTTCTTCTTGAGGGCGGTGGCTAATTCTGTTGCAGTCAATAAGAAGACGCTCGTTAAGGAGGTGTTTGGTGCTTGAGTTGGTTTGGGTTTGACTAGGTAGCTTTTTGGCTGTATATCTCCCTCAGAGCATACGTGGGGCTCACGGCTGAATATACTTGAATATGCAAGCAATGTTACTGTACCGAGTTTCTGGGTGGTTGACTGTTACACAATGTTGTCCAGCATGTGGATATCTCTTACGCAAATACACCTAGAGTACTTTCAAAAAGGCAGTTGTACAAACTTCGCTAAAACAAGAGAGAGATGGTATACTATGTATCTTACATGGTGCATAATGCCATAAACAATATACACCCAGAAGCCAGACTGTACTGCCCTGTACACATATACACACATACAGATCCCGCTAAGCCATGGTAGGTCTATACGCCGCCAACGTTGACTGCGCAGGCGAGCCATGGATGAACCGGGTCGCCTCCATGACGACCAGCATCCGGGCCATATCGACATGCGTGACCTTGGCCTCCACCAAACTCATGACATCCACTTGGTCCGCGTCTGGCATGCTGGGAGGCACGAGAACCCGACACCGGACGCCGAAAGCGGAGAGGACGCCGCTCCAGCCCCTGCTGTGGAACGTGCCGACCAGGTCCGCCTGATCATAGCGCTTGCTGATCTGGCACTGGAAGGTCGCCGGCAGCGGGGACTCGGCGAAGTAGAACGCGCGGAAGAACAGCAGACACGCCCAGAACTGCATGGAGGCGCGCTCGCACTCGCGCAGCCGAAGGCGCAACGACAGGGACCGCGCGAGCCAGCGGTCTACGTCGGCCGCGGAGAAGGGGAGGACAGAGCGGCCTTCCGTCTCGGATGCGGCGGCGGCGTCGAAACGACGGTTGTGGGCATGCTCGAACCGCAGCGCTGCCTCGATCTGGTAGTGGGCCACCACGTCGTTGTAGCGACGGAGCGGGCTGGTGGACTTGACGTACGCGTCGAGGCCGAGCGAGACGTGCGGGATGGGGCGGGAGAGCGAGATACCCGCGGGGGCGGCCAGGTTCAGCCATTCCTGGCCGCTGATTTGTTCCATGTTCTCCCGCGTAAGCTTGCGATACTCCGGGTGGTACTGGGTGCCGTCGTAGACGGCGGGGATGTTGCGCGACGACAACCAGGACGCGGAAACACAGCAGCCCAGGTTCATGAGGAGAGAGATCAGGTTGTCGGTCGTATCGTCGCGGACCTCCTGCAGGTCGGTATTGTGATGGCAGAGTCGGATCACCGGGTCGCCCAGGACATAGCGGCCTTCGGTAGCTCCCAGCTTTCGCGGCGGTAGAGCAACGGAGCCAACGGACATGGAAACGGAAACCCGGGGCGGGTAGCGGAATTCCAGCATTCCATTTTCACGACGACGTTCACGCCAGCCCGCCATCAACTGACGGAGAATGTGGAAGGTTTCCTCATCCTCAGGAGTAAGCGTCTCTGTGATACCCTTACGACCAGCGATTCGCTCGGGGAATTCTCCTCCCACGGATAGGTTCTGAGTGCTATCATTGGCGTCGGTGTCTGGCTTGAAGATGCGGCGTAGTCGGTCATGGGTTATGTATGTCACTTTCCGAATCGTACCGTTTGCAACCTTAGTGTCCAGAATGTCGCCCTGGAGATTCATCTTGGCGCTGAATGTGAGCGTGGGACGGTTCGGGCCCAAACTAAAGTGTTTCTGCGTCACGGAGTCGGGAATCATGGGATAACTACGCTCAGGGACGTAGAGACTCTCGGCTCGAGAGGCAGCCCACTTTATGATGCTCGATTCGTGATCCATGAATGCGGTGGGGTTGGCAACATGGATATGAATCCAGAAAGTGTCGTCTGATCCGGGGATGCGCTCGAGTGAGACACCGTCATCAATCTCCTTTGCACCAACGTCGTCTACACAGTAAACTTGCAGATCACCCCAATCAACCCGCAAATCCTTCATGGAATCTTCGAGTTGGTTCTTGTCTGCGAGCAATTGGGCTTCGTCGGCTACTCTAGCCCACAGGTTATCGCTTTCATGAGAGATCCCATGCCCGGGAAGAGCAAGATGATGGTCGAGAAGGCGTGTGTTCTCCCATGGGTGGAATACACCCAGCTCCTGCAAGAAGAGCGTGGCTGTCGCGGGGCCCAATTCCACCGCGCTGTACATGCCGGTGCTGCGCATGATATGCGACCCCGCGGACCGCATATGACCTCTTGTCATTCGCCGAGGAGGCAGGCACCAATGCTGCAAGTATTCTATGATAGCACGATCATCGTCATTGAACTGCTCGGTGAGAACCTCACGGTATATCGCAGGGCTAGCGTTCTCTTTGGGCTCGACTCGTACAGCGCTTGGGCCCACGCATGCCACGGTGGTTGGGGATCGCACAGTCCGACTCTGCCGAATGAGACGCTGGGCCTTTAAAAGAAACTGCTGTAGAGGATGGTTGCGGATATAGGGGGTGTCCTTGCCACGGGCTGAGTTGACAATATAATCTTGGTGCTCATGCACCCAAGTGCAGACGGTATTGATCACCTTGGCAACACGCCGAGGTCTGACTAGGTAATGGTTGACGAATAGAGAGCTCCGGTCATAATCGATCAGGAACGAGTTCTCGTGGACGCACCGATGAATGAGGAAAAGCAACGTTGGATCCAACTGGTCCTCCTCAATCTCCAGAGCCTTGCAGGCCAGTTCCTCGAGGGTAAATACCAGGTTTGATTCGTCGTCTGCCACCAAGTCGTGGAGGTTGTCCAGCCGTAGCGCGTTGTTGCGGTAGATTTCCCGCACGCCCAAGTCGAACTCTTGGATCTTCTTGATGAGATGAGCTCCTGCATGCCTTGGGACTCCGCCCTCGATGGTGGACTGAAATTCACTACTCGTCGCAGCAAGCTCTGCAGGGAAGTGAGGCAGAAGGGACGCCACCATTTCCCGCGACACGAATCCCTTTACGACGTATTCAAGGTCTCTCTTGAAACCGATGCGCCATTTACCTTTATCCGTGTAAAATTGCTGCTGCTTGGCAATAGAGCGAACGTAGATTGCGTAAGTAAGAATCCCATCAGATCTGTGCGGTTGAAGGGGGGAGGTCAACGAGATTATTGCAGAAATATAGAACTTTCGGAGCTCACATACGCTGTCATGGCGACAAGGTCACCTGGCTCCAGATAGTGATTCAGACCCGCGCCTTCATCGTCTCTGTTGTGAAGCTCCGCATCATCTTCTGACTCAGGCATGACATCGAATCCTGCATCCATAGCTTCACGGTTGTCGTTCAGCATGTTCCCTCTCCAGGCATCGGTCGCGAGCATCTTGTTCGCGGTTCCAGGTCCTCGGACAGGGTCCGCCCAATTATCCTGGCTGTCTTGCCATTTCTGCAGATATTCTCGAACATTTCCGTACTTCTCAAATTCGAGTCGCAGCCGAAGATTCTCGAGTGAAGTTGCCGATTGCAGCAGGTCGTCGCCTTGAGTTGAAGTCGTCGGTTTGGACGGTTCATAGTCTTGAGGGAAGAGGCACTAGACAACCAGCGATTAACCATCGGAGTAAGCAAAGCATTCGGGGGGACATTTTACCTTGGATCGTATACTGAACTGTCGCCGTTGGATGATGAGATAGTCTTTAGTGGGATTGCTGACACTTAATCTCGGGGAGGCGCGCGATGCTGCGATCCCGCAGGACCGGACAAGCTTCAGGTTGGAGGCATAGCGATTCACACCAGCCACTCTCTGCGAGAGTCTCGCCTTAGAGAGTAGCAAGGACATTCTGGAGCACCCATCATACATGCCCAACAATCGCAGAGCAGGTGTATCTCAGAGGCAGGAGGAGCGAAAAAGCGCATGGCGGCAAATCCCCGACATCGAAAAATCCACTGATAATGCCGGCATTTGCCACTCACCGCTTGGGCGGTCAGACAGTTTGCCATCAATGATTAGTCAGTTTATAGATGTTTCCAAGGTATATAAGTTGAGAGCACATCTGGATACTGCAAGGGCAGAATGAACTTCAAACAGGAACTTATTCATTGATAGTCTTTCCTCGAAAGCTACCTCACTATCTTAGCTCGCTTCCATGTACTCACTACACTGCCAATCTCTGTGCCAAAGTCCCTACAGCATGATCCGAACGCCAGTCGAGGTCAATTGTATGCTATCCTTCTGCTCGATGAAGTGAAGGGAAATACCTTGTCCAGCGTGTTGACTGGTCGATACGAAGACTGATGATACCACGATCCCAGTCACTAGCGACCTTCTGGCCTCACTTATCTCACTCTCTGCGGAACATGAGCTGACTGACATAGACCGATGCCATAGAGTGACATCCCAAGGCGGTCTTGACACGAAGGATGCGACGAGCAGATAACTTGTGCGCCACCACCAGAAGATACCGCGATTAAGCTTGAGGACATATCTGCCAAGCTGTATGCATCATTGCCTTGGACAGCCTCAGATGAGGACAATTGCGAGCGATCGAGTGGCCCTACCGCCACCGATAGCTAAAGTTAGTGGCTCGTTCTATCTGCACTAGATACGTATCAACTCACCACCGGAATCGTGGCTGCAATTAGCATTACCCAGTGCCTAGATCAGGCTCAGAAGCATTCCCCGCATCAATTGGCGTGACATAGCCACAGCGGTTTCAGAAGACTTGCTATATGGATGGGCCAACACCCACCGACAACCCCAGCGCGTGCATATGGTGCAAGTGTAGCGAGCCAACCCTCTCATCGTGAGATTAAGGCTCGTGCAAAAGCGGGACCAAAGTATTTTATTTAGCGTTAGTCACGTTGACATAACCACCAACAACGGCCAGTCCCCGAATCGCCTCATCTACGCAGGGCCAGGGTCTGACCCCAATGCTTAATATAGAGATGCAGGACAGCGGCTCGAAATCCAGGGATCTGGCGACACAGATCTGCATGCAGACGTTTCCGTGTGTCTGCATCTATAATAAGATCCGACAGACAGTTCTGATCCAGTATAGCTATTACACGCAAGTGGCCAGGGCCCATGCGTGCAAATAGACCGGGGAGCGCTTCACCAGGGCAAAGGTCCCTATAACAAAGCTACCTTCCCGAGCGCCAGTCCTTGACAGACGGTTGTCTCAGGTCGAAATAAGCTCTGGTGGCTGTTGGCTAGGAGTGGCCGGCTGTCCCGGAGAAGGGAGATCGCTACGCGCCAGGGTGGATGCCAATCGAGATTGTAAGCGCTCGCTTCCCGGCTCAGCATTGAACTGAGCCCATGCGAGTTGACCATTGGCGCTGCAGCAGAGGGCAATGAGAGGCTCAGTATGGCATGGTGTTCTAGACCTGAGCTTCTTTTGTTGTTCGTTGATCGTTTGGGGATGGGAGCAGGATGAGGCAAGATGGGGAGATGTATTTAAGGCCTCATTGTCTCAACTGGATACTTATCAACTTGAGTCAATAAGTCTATTCAGAGTATTTCACATCCTCCTTGCCTTTACTTTATTTCTTCAGAATTATTATACTTTCTCTCCATACTTTCTTTCCTTTGTCCGGATTGTGTCTATTCACATCTACACTCCTTCGCTTCAAACCACCTCATAAGTAATCATCACTTAGCCCCTCATAATCATTATCCAACCCAAAGTCGACCTTGTCCTCGCAATCTCGAGCACACACACACACACACACACACGTACACCAGCACACCCACATTCACAGTACCAAAACCATCAACAAAATGCCCCCCTACGGCCTCCTAGGCGCAACCTTCCTAATCGCGCGCCTGATCCAAATGTGCAGCCTAATCACCATCATCGGCCTCACAGCCAACTTCATCTCAGAAATCGTGTCCAACAACGCCACACCCCCAGCCATCTTCATCGGCACCATCACAGTTGTCAGTTTGCCTTTTCACCCCCCCTTCCCCAAGCCTTCCCAAACCCACGAACCTCCCCACCCAGAACTAACAACCCCATCAAAAAGACAAGCATTGCCGTAATTTACGCCCTAATCACCACAATCCTCTACTATGACAATATCCTCCCCTTCCTGGCCGCCGCCGTCTTGGACACGCTGCTTCTCATCGCCGTGATCGTGGTGGCCGTCATCCTGGGCAAACCGCTGTCGTACCTGCAATGCACGAAGATCGGGAGCAGCAGCAGCAGCAGCAGCAAAACCAATTCCTCGGCTTACACCTTTGCCACGCATCTGAGCAGTTACCTCGACCATCTGGATGGGAAAGTCAACTACAGCAATTGGATCGGGGCGACCAAGGCGGTGTGTTTCGAGGCCAAGTCGATTTGGGGGTTGAGTATTGCTTTATGGTGCGTTTTGGTCCCCTCTCTCTTGTTGTGGGGGATAGAGGTGGAGGGTGGGTTTGGGCTAACGATGGATTCCTTAGTATCATGTTCTTCTTCTCCGCGATCTGTGGGATCGTTCTCTGGCGGCAGAAGAAGAAGGCTGGGGTGGAGAAGTTGGAGGGGTAGAAGAGGATGAAGTGCTATCAGATAATGGACTCGTGGGGTGATGATGAAAGAATAAGTAATGCTGACCTGCTGCTGGTAACGGTGAAGCTGATGTGAAGAAAATGCTTGTTTGTTTGTACTGTACTGTACCACAACCGTGGACCGTTCTTCCTATATCTGATTTGGGTTCTCTCTCAGGTTTCTCTTTTGAATGTCCCTTCTGCCTTTCCTTTTATTTGATCCAGTGTTCTTCCACTCATGTACTTTGGATCCTATTCTGTTTCCCGTTCCTTATTTTCAGCCTTACTACTCCAGCTAATACACCCATCCCCCGGAATCACATATACTATACCAGCCAAACCCCCCCCTCCCCAAAAACAAATGACAAAGTCCAACCAAAACTAGAACCAATCTTGTCAGTCATAAGTTTACCCCCAATCCACACCCTGATCCCAAAAACCTCAGTCTCAGAACCTACTTACACCAAATTTCACCCCGAACTAACCGGCGGAATGACCGCGACCTCATCACCGGCCCCAATGACCACTGTGCGCGCATCCTCGCCCTCGATATCGACGTACTCTTCGCGTACGCTGACGCCGCAGCTGCGGAGTACTGAGGCCGTGATGCCGGGGTACCGCGCCTCCAGGAGCGGGAATAGTTGGTCGAGGGGTAGAGGCGCGGGCAGGCGCTCTGTCTGCTTGCCGGTGTAGCTGGTGGCCGTGGAGAAGTAGTGGATCTGGAAGGTTGACATTGTTGCTAGTGGATTGATTGGTTTTCTTCTCGTTTGCTCTTATCTCGATGTGTGTGTATAATGGATGGATGGGTAGGTGTGAGGTTCTGTTTAATTTTGAGAAATGGAGAGAAAGATAGAGAGAGCTGACTGGAGAGAAGAAGGAGGTGGTTAACTTGACTCGAGTGAGGAGCTGTTAGGGTTGAGTCGTCTTGTTTGCGCGGTTCGGAGGTGAGGTTGTCAGATCAATATGCAACTTAATTGTAGAGAGATAAGAAGAACCGCGGCAAAGGAGGCGGCGATAAGCAGCCCCGCTCACTACACAGTAACTACGCACTGCGCACTCTTATTCCTTACACACAAATACTGATCGTAATAATTACTTTCTATTCTTATAGGATACTTTAGTTGCTCTCGGTTAAAGCTTTGAATGCAGTAACCAAGTCCTGGCGAAGATCCTCCCAATTCTCCAAACCAACACTAATCCGCAGCAACCGGCGATCGACTGTGGTATCCGACATAGTCCGCCATTCAATAAGCGTTTCAACTCCTCCAAGGCTAGTAGCATGTTGGAAGAAAGCAAGCTTGCTAGGGAGTTTGCGAGCGTAACCTTCCGTCTTCGTGATGATCGAAAAAACAGGTCCAAATCCATTAGGCATCTGCTTCAACAACCACGACTCATCTTCCTTTTGCAGACTCGCGTGAAGCACACTGTCAAGAGCTGCCTGAACCAAAGCCTCGTCGCTACCAGAAGCAGGGTTCTGGTCGGAAAGCGCTTGGTGTAGCCACGAAACAAGCTTAGTCGCGTTCTCGCTCTGGCGTTGAACCCGCACCTCGAGAGTCCGCAGGCTCCTCACACCCAGCCAGCTCTCCATATTCCCCATTACGCTGCCCAGGAAGATCCGGTCCTGAAGTAGCTGCTTAGCCCAGTCCTCGCGCTGAGTGGCAAGCACACCGCATAGAACATCGCTGTGGCCCCCAAAATATTTGGACCCCGAATGCAAGACCAGATCAGCGCCCCACTTGAACGGATCTTGGAGGAACGGAGGTGCAAACGTAGCGTCGACGATAAGGTACGCCCCTCGCGAGTGCGCCTTCTTGGCGTATGCTTCGATATTGAATGCGGTTCCCTCGGGATTCACCGGCGTTTCCAAGTGGATTACATCACCTGCTTCCAATTGCTCTGCGGGACAGTCGAGGTCCAGCTTCTGAAGTCCAGTTACGCGGCTGAAAAGTGCGATCACACCGTGACACCCATGGTAGCCATTTCCGATCGCGATACGGCGAGGATTGAGCAGCGTGAGGGCAGCATGCAGGGCTGACAACCCGGAAGAGTAGCTGATGGCCTCGCCATTGAGAAGGGATGAGAGAATGGCTTCAAAGCGCGTAGAACTGGGAGCCGACAATCTCGAGTATATGTGTGCTGTTTTGTCCCGCTCGTTCTATATTGCGGCATGATTGTTAGAAGCGCCCAGAGAGATTCATACGAGTAGCTCGAGACATACGTCGCCTGTAAGGTCTGCGAAGGGCACAAGATCGTCAGGGTTATCGGAGTACCGGAAAGTAGTGGCAATGTGAATTGGAGGAGCAACGTCTGAAACCACATTTAGCGCGTCATCCGCATGGAGTGAGCGCGTGGAAGTTCCCATTTCTCGATTTGCAGGAGTCATCTTGTACTTTTCTTTCAACGAGAAAAAATAGCAGTAACAGCCCGAGCAGAGGACTATGTGCTATGTCACACAGGAGCTTATTTGATAATAGGGAATATAGATGAAAAGGGCGGTTTGGGAAAGAGAGGGGAGAAGGTCAAAGCCGGGGGCTGCGGCACGCCCTCCCGGCGACTTGAAACAAAAGTGGGGGAAGAAAAGGAGCATCTCCATGGCGGTGAGTCGACACGTGACTGATGCGGGGTGGAGCTGAGATGGCGTGGCATTACGCGGTTCCGACACCAGATAAGAGATTGGAAACGAAAGGAGTTATCTCGGGTCTGAGTGGGGAGGAACTGTTGGGCTTATGGATCATCGGCGAAGCGAGCCCATCCGGGATGGTTCACGGACGGAGCCTGGAACAGCGGATTGGAAATTGGTCCGGTCTACACAACACCACCCCAGCGAATTAGATACCTAGACAAACAGAGGACAAACGGTTGAAGTGAAAGATCAAATACATACCTGCTTCAGAGTCGAAGGCAATCGAGATATCGTCATGCTCCATCGGGTAATCCGGTGTATCGAGAGAGACAAAGTTGGAGGCAGGATCGTCGTCGGATTTCGGCAACGCAAATTTAGCATCGACAATGCGGACGCCGAATTTACCGGATTTGCCGAACGACTCGAGAGTGTCTGTGCCCTTGAGAACGAAGTTCATGCATCTGCCATACTGGAAATCGCTCAGGAAAGCCACCAGTTGCACGACTCTGTCCCGACGAATAACCTGGACCCGGGCGAGGCTCGATTCCCATTTCTTGGTGATGGGAACCACCATACGACGCCGTGATATGGCGAATGATGAGGCCACACTGTTATTCCGTCAGCATCGGAGGAAAAGAGAGGTAAAGGCTCTCCGGGAATCTACCTATCAAAAAGCACCTTGAACCCTGTCACGGCTTGTTGAAATGTGTGGAGATCTAAAACGACAATCAATTAATGTCATGCTGCCACGAATGTAGGAACCGTACCTTGCACGGTTGCAAAGTCGAAGCGTCGAATCGTCGGGTTTGCCATGATTTTGGAGAGAGAGTCGGTCAACTTATCAGGCATCTCGGGAATGACCATGTTTTCCGCAACGGAAACAGTAAGATCTTTCTGGCCTGGTCGATATAGGCTAAGGCCTGTTCGATTGTTGACATCAAGGCCAAGCTTCAACTCACCAGGGCCTGCAATACGTCAGTCATGTTACCAGTTCATCAAATCCATATACGTACCGAGATTGAGACGGTCCGTAACCGAACCCCATTCCGTCGCGATGAAGGCACGCAAATGCTCCGAGAGAACAGTAGGGCCATAGCCATGATCCGGTCGTGTATACTGCTCGTCTATGATCGAGATCGTGCCAGCGGGGAATTGGATATGTTCCTTAGCGGGTTTTCCCGCAGCTCGATCCGCGGGCTGCTCAAGTGTAAAGGCCCGAATAGAGATATCCGATGATTTCGCTTCCCGTTCCTGCGGAAGGATTCCCAACAAAAGAGAATGCAACATTGTTCGCTCTTCGAGCTCTTCGAATGCCATCAGCATAGACCTGGTTCTACCATCCTCCTTGACTTTCAGAAGAAGAGCGGGTGCCCCATCGTCACCACGGAGAAGGCCGAAGACTATAGGGGCGCCACTTCCGAGAATGTGACGCACACTGCTCAGAGTCTTGATTTTCGGACTGGTGAGTATCGCTATCCGGAAGCCCTGGTGCTGCATACGCTGGCCTGTGCCCTCGGCCAACGGCACAGTTCTCTCGAAGAGGCGTATGCGACATCTTTCCACAGGCTCGGAAGGGAAGGCTTTGGGAGTTACAGAGTCAATGTAGCGGAAAGTCTTGAGGATGTTCTCGTAAACTAATGTTTCGTTTTTCTCTGGCTTGAGACTCGCTTCGGTCTTGGAGGTGTACTGAACAATGTTCCAGATGTTCTTAAAATCCTCTTCCTGGAATTGAACATGTAACTCAAAACCGCGGGGAAGCTTAACGCGCATTGAGTGTGACCGGACGTGCCAATTAACACTTTCCCACGTAGGACCGTTCTTCTTATCGGATTGTATCACGATATTGACCAGATCGCTCTGGCTGGTTATGGCCGCAAAAACGTACCAGTCAGCCCTATCCCGGATGATGGACAAGGCGCATGGTATAGGATGTTGCTTGTCATCATCGTCGCTCGATGTGATACAGACGTCGACAAACATGCTTCCATAGCTGAAATAGCGGTTTGTATCGCCAAGCGGCATCATCTGCACGAAGCTGTGTGCTTTCCCAGAGGTGTCAGCTAGGAGAGATTTCGTCGCCGTTCCCGATAAAATCGCAGCAACATCGGGCGCAAAAGCAGGATACTGAACCCAGACGGTGCTATCAATGTCACTCGGAGAACGTTCCTGCGCCAGAGTCATCAGAATATTGTTCCTCTTGATAGACATCGCCAACGACCGCAAATGATTCGATATGGTTTGACTCAGGCTTAGCAGATCTGCCAGCTCCTTGTTGCCAGTCGTACTTGCCACAGCAAGCAAAGCATCCACGCTCATTGAACCGTATCGAGCCAGCTCCTCATGTTGGGGGACGATTTTCTCGGTAATCCACAATGCCTTGGCGAGATCAACGATCGCTTGCTTCGCGCTCTCTGCAGGTCGAGTCTGGGGTGACCGGACACCAGAACTCGAACTCGAAGGGCGCGATCGCGCATAGGCTTCTAGTCTCTTTTTTCCACGCAGAAACCACCACAAGGCTGCCCTCATCCATTCTGAGAGTGGGGTTCCAACAAGTGGCTTTGCACTTTCGGCGGCAATTTCAATTGGGTCCCGGAATTGTACCACATATCCCTTCAAGTCTGCAAATGCAGTGTCACCTAGCTGATTGGCAATAGATTTGAGAGAAAACTTAGGCGGCTGTGGACTGCGAGAGGCTTCTCGCGCGTCTCTACTAGACGGTCGGCTTGCGACATCTGGAATGGGTAGGTTGGGATTCGGCTGGCGGATCGGAGAGGAAAGAGTCTGCATGTTGCTACTTGTTGACAGAACCGGAGAAAGAACAGGTCTCTCTGACGCCACAGACCGGATGACCGAGGGAGGACTCGGAGAGTCTTTAAATGGGTTTTCCGGAGGGGTTGGCTCTGTCTCAGAAATCGGCGGCGTCTCGTAGGTCGAACTAGGGCTATCCGGAACTCTTAGAGCCGGAGATTGAGTTTCGTTCTCATCGCCGGGCGACATAGGATCCGAGAGTCGATGTTGCAAAGCAAGACCCTCCTCAGCTTGCATCTTCGCCCGAACGCGTTGCGCAAACGAGTTCGACTCTGGGGAGGCTCTAAATGACAGACGGGAGCCTCTTTCTCCCAGACTCAGGGTCATCAAGAAATCCGCATCCTGGGCATTATGGAGGAGAAGCGGTTTCCAGTCCTCTGCTCTCGTTCCAAGTGCCAGTGCCTTAGGATGTTCGCGGCTTTTTTCACGGGGCGTAAGCGCATCATTTCCTCCGAATGAGGTGTCGAGACGCAAATGAGGAGGCCCTTCCGGCTCGGACTGGCTGTCTGACTCAGTTGATGCCACGCTTTGAGCCCTGTTTCGACACAAAGATATTTCCATTGTTGGAACCTCTACCTCGTCTCCTCCTTCTCCGATGACTTCAGGCTTCCGATCGGCAAACCTCACCTTCACTCCTTTTCGAGGACGACTCTTGTATGGAGGTTTTGTGAAGTCCGTTACTGGAGTAACATCATGAGCAGCGGTGATTGAGGACGAGGCATTGAGCACATCCTGGGCAGAGGGCCAGCGACTGGCAGCGTCAGGACGCAGCGGCCGCAGTTCGCGCTGAGTGGCTGTTGCACCGTAGGACAGAGATTTGGAGCGAGCAGGTCCCAAGAATGCCTCAATCTGTTGGTCTGTAGATCCTCTGGCTTTCTTGTCCTTGGAAAACAACTTCTCCCTCCAATGCGGCTTCTTGCCGTGTGTCTGTTTCTGTTCCTCGCCGAGGAAAGAAAAAGGGTCCTCTGTGGACATGCTGGCCAGTTTTCCTGTGGGTATATTCCTTCGATTTGCTATGAGTTGCTATACAGCATTGCCAATTGATGCAAGTCCGTGTTTCCCCACCTAATCTTGGATTTCAAATGCTCGTGCGCTGCTCGGACGCTGGACAGGGGGATGATCGGCAGGAGGGACTTTGGACGAAGCTTTGGAGGCGATTGCAAGGTAGCTGAGGACAGAGTATATCGGATGAAATAGTAACTCTATGGGGGCAAGAGGGGGGTGCCGGGCAAGCTCAAGACGTTGGTTTCACGGAGTTGTTTGTTATGCGCTGCTGGACGAAATCCAAAAGCTGCAGTGAATAATTGAAGTCAATCAGTGCTAAAGTCAAGGATTCGAATTGCGACCAGAGGGATTCCCTGAAGATGAGGGGAATCAAGCGCGATTGCCTTCGTCGACCGATGTGGAGACGCGGACAAGCGATCTACCAAGACCAATTAAACCACCATTCAGAACGGAGACCATAGAACAAAGGGGAGATGAGGTTATCAAGCAATGCTCGGGGG